>JAAMPD010001462.1:0-24046 GCA_025266255.1 Trissolcus basalis | reverse complement strand
AGATAGTTGAATCGGGCAGTCGATATTTTCTAGATTCTTTTTTTTTTTTTTTTTTTTTTTAGCAAAGTCTCTCGGTTTGCCTACTTTTGAACTAAGTGCAAGATTTCTCATTGATAGTTAACCAGTTTGCATGAAATTATTGATCGCAGCATAATGACGTTATGCGATTTTGTGCTCGGGCTCCCTCTTGGTGATTGGCCTATCGCAATCCGACCCCGATATAAACAAACCCGCAATAATCCCCAGACAGTTGAAACTCTGAGGTTTACGCTTGAAATTAATCACTTCTTAGTACTACATGTTTAGGTGAGTTTATTTTTTAACCGAAACAAAAATGTGTACTCCTGTTTGAAATTCAAACGGTTCAAAATTGACTTTAAACATTTTCCATATATAAAATTTCGTATGTTAAATCAAATTACTCGTTTTAAATTGAATTGAATTAAATTTTACATTTAAATTAATTGAATTTAATACATGATTTTCGACTCCAAAATAAAACCAAATGAAATGAAATATAAAATCCAGAAGTAAAAATTAAAAACTTGAAATGTACACTGAAAAAATAATTATATCAAATATTATAATTTATAAATGAAAATTTACTGAAACTGTACAGTATATGGGAGACGAATTTAATTTAAAATTTGTAAAAAGTTATTGAAACTTGCAATTATTGAAAAATTAATATGTTAGTTTAGTAATTTTTTATGCCCATTTAAAAAAGTTTCAATTTTTTTTAATATTCATTTTTTAAGTTTCAACCATTTTTTCCGAATTTTCGATTTGTCCCACAGTTCAGTAAATTTTGAGAGAATTTTTTTCTCGGTGTAAGCGAAGAATAAAATTTGGTTTCAAAATAAAAATGATCAACTGGCTTATCAGTTTCTCTCCATAATAATTAATTATTTTAAATTCATACGTGAAAAAATAAGTTGAAGAAAAGTTTATCTTGTAATCATATGAAAAATTGGATCTCCGCTAAAATGTTGTGGATCGCGGATAACACTGTCAAGTAATATAATACAACTTCGAAAGTATTGAAGTACACCCATAATTGTACACGAAAGCAGTGAGGCGTGAAATCGAAAGCTGTCGAAAGCCGCGGGGCTCTAAAATCGTACATCCACGGTATTTTTCGTTTTTTTTTTTTCTTCTTTTTTTTTCTATCCGTCCCACAGACGTTTTTATTTCATCGAAACAATCTATATTAAAAAGACCCTCGCAAATATTCATAATCATGATAAACAACCGAAACCTTGTTCCAACTTTGAAATTTATCGAGCCTGCAAGACTAATTTATGTTTTTCTAAATTTGTTTCAACCGCCAGTGAATCACATCAACGAGGCACTTATTTAAAAACCCGCATTTGCGGTTACAATAATAGTATAATTGTTTACAAATTTTATCTTTGATGCGATGTCACAATTGGACGCCAAGGACCGGATTTTCAAACGCGATAAATTTTGCGTCTATAAGAAAACTGCAAAGCTCGCATTTCCTGTTCGCCTTTTAGACATCATTTCAGTCATTTAAATACATATCTTTATTACATTTCTTTCTATCTCTTTCTCATTTCAATTTATTTTTCCAATTTTTTTATTTCAATTTTTTCCACTCTTTCTTTTGTATTCAAAAAACGGACCTTTCAAAGTTTATCGTCATGACAGAAAATATGTCGCATTTGAATAGATAAGAGCATGTCGCAAAGACGTAACTGGATTTTTTATGTGTATTATTTGTTAGTCAAAGTACACGCATGCAGATTACTCATGTTCCCATTTGCGGACTGTTGGACTTGAACAAATCTTGAAACTCTAGACAAGTTGAAAGAGCCTCATTTTTACCTTTCTTAATGAATCGTTAATTTCAATCCTTCAAAGAGACTTTACATTTTTTCATCCATTTTTTTAAATCCCTTTTAATCTTCTTTTTTTGTAATTTTTTTATTCTCTTTCGCACTTTTTAATTTCTCCGACCTGCATTTGTGTAATATTTCAATGAAATTTCAATTTAATTGTTTACAACTTGCAGTCGCAAAATAGAAGGGAAAAAATTTAATACCGTTGGAATTCTACGAATTCTGAAATTTTGTAAATTGCTCACATTTTTGCCTATAAATTGTACCAGACGCAACAAAGGGAATAATATCAATCAGAGGTTGCATAATAAAAGAATGAAGAAAAAAAAGGAAGAAAAAATTTGTCCAAAGGTTTGTATATCAGTTGTAATCAAGTTACCTTTTGTTCTCACGCTGGAAACATAGTTGAAAAGACATTTCCAATTTGCAATGGCTCTCATGGGAAGGGAGTAATTTGTCAGGTTGCGAAACGCACGTGACAACGACAGGCGCACAATGTACCAATCAATTACCAAACTATTTCAAATCACTTTCACCCCCTTTGGATCGGCGAAATTAACTTGTACATCGTTACAATTTTGCGATACGATAATTGTGACACGTCCGCTGAAAGCACGCATATCTCCAGGCTTAATTTGCAAAATTGGTCGTTACTGCTGTGGCGATGCAAAAAATGAAAAAAAAAATCGTTATCTGAGCGGTGCACTTACCGTAATATATACCACGATGTGGATGCATTAGAGCTCAGTTCTCTCGACGACTCATATTTTTTGTCCCCTCAATTTTTCTTTCCTTTTCTTCAATTTTTGTATTCCAATTTTTTATCAAATTTCATTCAAACTGATATGCTAATCATGTTAGAAAGTCGAACTTCTTTTTTGCACGACCAAAAATCGTTTGTCAGTTGGCTCCCTCTTAATCGACGAGATAAAAACGGGTCCGCATTTTATATCCGAGGCGTAAAATAGTAGCTGATAAAACTCTTGTTCGGATCAATTGAGCGTTTCGTTAATTGCATGTTAGATGAGATGTCGCTCGAGATATGAAACGGCCAGTTGTTAATCGGCCTATCAGATCCGGCCTAACGTCTCACTTGGCGCGCGGGACGTTTTTCATATCGAGATCGAGTTTGCACCAGGGAGATGTTGCGACGGTTCTGTTTGTTTATGCGAAAGAGATGGCGTGTGACAGACACGCGAGTGATGATGACCATTGGCTTTGAATGCTATAATGTCAGCATCACTCCAGAACTGTGTCTGTGTGTGCTGAGTGGACAATACATTTGCGGGTATTATAACCTTCATCTCGACTCACAATCGATGACTTAATTAAATTTATTAATCTTATAGTCAATGTTTTATAGAAATGTTTAAAATTATAATATAAAACAATCTTTCTAGTACAATATACACCGAGATAAAAAGTAAACAAACTTTTCAATGACGTTTGACCTTGTTATTTATAGTTTTATATTTTTAACTTTATGATAGAACATACAAAACAATAAAAATTGCATATTTTAAATGATAATTAATTATTATAATTTTAACATTTTATGATTAATTCTTAATGTCTGTCTAAGAAATTACCACATACTACTTAAAAGATTATTTATGCAAATTTGCAAGTTACAAATGATTTTTTTTATGAGCAATATGTTGTCAATATATAAACTGTATATAATTTGGACAATATATGATCTTTTGTACTAATAAAAAATAGGGATATATATAAAAATTTTATATCTAATTTATATAAGATCTTATATGATATATAAGTTTGACACATTTTTTATTTATTTATTTATTTTTTGTTTTCGTTTTTCTTGTTTTTGTTTTTTTAGGGAAATTTTAATTTCACTATTGCTTTTGCTCGGGTCAGCAAAGAACTTCCGAAGCACGCATTCGCGACTCCAAACCGGAAAGGTTTGAAAATAAAACAAAAAAATAAACTGGTGTCAAGTTGATTTTTTATTTATATTAATATATATTTTAAATGTATTCTTGTCCGTATGGGAAAAGTTACAACAATATTAAACTATTTTGCCAAATCGTATGTCCCGCCTTGAAAATATTTTGCTTGGCTGAATTTCAAAATTTGAAATGTATCTTTTGAATTTAAACATTTTTTATGAACCTAATAAATAACCTATTAAATTTTTGTTTTTTGATTCGACATTTTTGTATTTTTATTTACAATTTCGTTTTTCGTAAATTTTTTCATGAAATTTATCTCATCGATACACTTTCTATAATGGCATATTTCAAACAATTATGTCGCAAAAGCAATTAGTCCGGCAAAAAATGTTGCCCGTCATTTGTCGATACACGCAGAGTCTATATGCACGCATATATGCCATTAGCTGAGCTTTTACCAGATCCTAGCAGTTATATTCCCCAGGCATATTCAATTTCCCGCAAAAAACAAGCTATCGCTCGTTAAAACTTTCAAGTCGCTGATGAATCTTTAAATGTTACGTGAAGATAATTTCAATACGAGCAGCAGAATGAGAAGTGTTTTCGTTTTCCAAAAGCAAACACACTCATATTTAGACTTTAAATCGAGATAAAGCATTCTTATATTTTTGAAAGAAAAATACACTTCATATTTTCGTTGTATACACAGTTGAAATAAAATTTCAAAATGAAAAATTGAAGTTTTAAAAAGTGCAAAAAAATTGAATGGGAAACAAAAAAGAATTGAAAAAAAAGTTGAAAAATAAATAAAAGCAAAATAAATTACTGTAAATGATGGGAATCCCTCGCGAAAAAAAAATTTTTCAATTATATTTAAAATAAATAAAATATAAACTTATATATTTCGTGCATAAACCGTTTATATTTTATTTTAAATATAAAATCGGTAAGATCTTATATAAATTAAATATATTTTATATAATTCGAACCTATTTGAAATATATATTTTGTATATATTTTGAAATATATTTTTGTCCGTGTGTGATGAAAAATAAAAACAGAATAAAATTGTGCGAGTTGAAGAGGTCTGATGTTGAGGAATAGATTTAACGTTATGAGCGTGCATAAATTGTATTGTGAAATATGAAAAACTAGTGGTCGTTGTGAGAGTAATATTAAACGTTTTGCTTTTCTTTTCTAGGATGCCAGTGCAGTTCGATAGGATCATCTTCCTCGGTATGTGACATCGTGACGGGACAATGTTCGTGCAAACCACATGTCATTGGCAGGCAGTGCGATCGGTGCCAGGTACCAAGTTCAATAGCGTATGCGTTTTCATCTTAATATGCCGAAAAAATGACCTTTCAAACGTTCCATGCACTCTGACATTTATTTATGGAAATTTAAAATTGAAATTTCAAATCGATATGACAGTCCGGATTGTCACAGTAAAATGACTGCGCAATAAAAAAACATACATTTTTAAATTGCTCTCTTATTTACCAACCAACTTGTATGATTGATTCAAACCAAACAATGTCGATTCTTTGTTTTTTTTAATTGTGATAAAAAAGTTACATGAATAAGGTGAATGAAAAATTTAATGTGTTTATTAAAACTGAAAATTGAGGGAGCTTGTGTAATTATTGTCATTTTGCAATGAAATTGTCAGATGGTTGAGATTTTATAAAATGAACGAAAAATAGATAATGTAAAGAGTTGAAAAAATAAACACTTGCAGTTAAGATGGGACTGTCGGTATAGTAAAAATAGCTTTTCATAAAAGATGCTGTTCTTTAATTAAGTTGTCATCCATAAATTTCTTTTTTTTTTTTTTCTAATGATAATTACGAAAAATATTGCATTTGTTTTATAACACAAATAAAATAAATTCAATTTTGAAAGGGGAATATTACACATATAAGTCATTTATAAAAAATTATATGAAGATATTTTTCAAACATCTAAGAATATGTTGATATATGTTGTTTTATAAAAATTATTGTTGTGTTGCCTTCAGACATATATATTTATATTTAAAATTAATATTATATAAACAAAATATGAACTTCTATATTTCGTATCCCTAGTAAAAACGATTATACAAATTGTCCATATATGATCAATACATTTACAATATTTTTTTGAGCAAATCATATATCATATATGTTTGAGTATTTTTGATATATGGACTATACATTTTCAAAAACATTCAATATATTATTAATATTTCTCAGAATTGCATGTCCCACCTTAATGGAACGAATTTGATTAAAAGACCAATTTGATTGTGTACATTGAAAAAAAAAAAATAGATCCACCGAATTGATTAAGTTATACAAATTAGATTTTCGGAAAAAAAAGAGTAGCAAAAAATTGGAGAGTACAGTTAAGTTAACTTGGTTTATTAATTGGTCAGCCGGACTACTGGGGACTATCATCCGGAGCGGGCTGCACGTTCTGCGATTGCGATCACCTGGGTTCCTATAACAGCACCTGCGACCGAAACAGCGGCGACTGCTACTGCAAGCCCGGCGTGGGCGGAAGTCGCTGCAATAGCTGTCTGCCAGGATATTACGGATTCTCGAAGAATGGATGCCAGCGTACGAATTTCACTCATTTATCCGTCCGCCTCACGCAAGCCTGTTATTTCGATCGAAAAACACAACTTCATCACAATTTCTGATCCCGTTCGACAATTTTTCGTAACTCGCATGATTTATCCCTTTAATTATCATGCCACGGATTTTGAGTCCGGTTTTAAAGTGCCCTCATAAACATACAATTAAACGTGTCACCTTGCTATAAATTACAATCACAATGTCTTTCTTACGCTGTCATTAAATGTAATTCAATGTTGCTCAGTTTGATTGATGTGATTAAATAATTAACATTTCACGTAGGATATATTGCATTGTAAATTGTCACCGGCTGTAATTAAAAGTGTGAATTTCATAATCGTACACAAACATTTCCATCACCTTTGTTAATCATTTTTCTCACCTTTTTAATTCTTTCTCTTTTTTCTTTTTTATTCATTTATTCATCATTCCTCGTCGATTAATATTTAAATTCATGTTGCTTTTTCATTGAGAATAATTTATTTAAACAATTTTGTATTTTTTACAGGTTGTGAGGTTTGTAACAAACCAGGTCACATTTGTGATTCGAACACTGGTAGGTGCGTGTGTCCCCCGCAGACGTACGGCGAGAATTGTGATAGATGTCGACCGGGGTCGTTCGACCTGCGAATCGGTATTGGTTGCAGGCCATGCGACTGCACATCGGGTTCGACAAAGACACAATGCCAGCCGAACGGACAGTGCCCTTGCAGGGACGGATTTGACGGCCTGCGGTGCGAGCGATGCGCCGAGGGGTACTACGGATATCCCAGGTGTCGTCCTTGTAACTGTGACCCAGATGGCACCTTAGAGTGCGGCTCTGGTCCCTGTCACTGCGATGAAAATGGACAGTGTCCTTGCAAGGTATTCACATCAATCACAAATCCATCAGTTATTTCTTATACTACTTGAAAGGAGGGGGGGGGGAATATACAATTGGATGGTTCGAAAAAAAATGTTTTTTTGGGAGGTTTTTTAATTTCAAATCCCTAGTAAAAAGGAAAATATAATGACAATATATTGACAATATAATGACAATATAGGGGCAATATAAGATCAATATAATGGAAATATAATGCCCATACATAATCAATATAATGAGCATATAAAAAACGTATATGGCCAATATATGAGGCTTATATTGCCATATATGGTGATTTATCCGTATAGCTAAACAAAAAATTCAAAATTTTTCATTATATTGACATTATAATGGCGATATACGTTTTCTGTATGGCCATTATATTGTCATTATATTGACAATATATTGTCATTATAATCATCATATATGATTCATATATGGTTTTCGTAACATTATATTCCCATTATATGGCTGATATACGCCCAATATACTGTCATTATATTTTCGTTTTTACTAGGGATATTAATTCTAGAATAGTATCCTTTGTAATTAAACTAATTTGATCTGATTGTATCATACAAATGTATTAACCAGGATTAATCGAATTTTGTAGTTAATTTAATTAATTAAATTATAATATTTGAGTTATTTATTATTTGAGTATCGATATTTTAGTATTGATATAATTATAATAATAAAAGTATTGACTTATTATAGTAATTATATTAATTTAATATTGATATATTTTTGAAATATATCAATTTTTGATACAAAAATATCGACATTTCCATTGAAGAATTTTTTATTAATATTTACATCATTATATTTTTCACTGTAGTGTCTTTAATTTAGATTCTTTTCTTTCTTTAAAAACTCTGAAATATTGTAGAAGAATGTATTCTAAGTTAAAACGTGTCTTAAGTCGAGAAAGACGAGTGTCTTAAATTAAGACATGAATTGATCAAGTTTGTTTCCCAAAAATCTCGATTCAAGATTGTCAGATATTGCTTAAAAATTAATATTAAAAATTAATAAGAATCATTTATCAACATTTATTTTTTTTTACTAGGAAAATGTTTATGGAAAGAGGTGTAATAAATGTCAGGAAGGCACGTTCGGACTGGCTAAGCTGAACCCCAAAGGATGCACCGAGTGCTTTTGTTTTGGCAAATCAACTCTGTGTCAGCAAGGCGATTTTAGTTGGAGCAAGAGGAAACTCATTCGGCCAAGATTTTTGCATATTAATAACACCGTCGATGATATCATTGTGAGTTTGGATTTTCAATTTGTAATTTTGATTTTCATAACTGTTTATTTTGATTGATTTGAAATAGTAAGTTTGATTTTGAATGTTTATTTCTGTTTTTTTATGCTCGGTTAGTAAATTTGGTTATTTCGGGTAATTTTCAGGTCATCCACAAGGGACTGATGATACCACTGAAAACGCCAGTCAGAGCGCTGAATTTGACTAATGGACTGACGGTGATTCCGTGGACAGACGGCGACGTGATTTTCCCCTCGACGTTGTTTTACAATTACCCCCTTTACTGGCAGTTACCCGCATCATTTTTAGGCGACAAGGTATAATTTATTTGAGACAAGATGTAGAAAAAAAAAACCGTTGTAACTGTCGTAACGTTGATTTATCATTGCCGTTTCTTTCAAAGGTGATTTCCTACGGCGGATTTTTAAGATTTTTAACGGCAACCGAAGGAGGGGCACTGTCCAAATCGAACAGCCAATATCCCCTGGTGCAGATGCAAGGAAATCAAATAGTGCTTGAGTATTATCCCATCCTGCCTTCGGAGAATAATAATTACCGAATAAGGTAAATTTATGTAACTTGCGTCTATGTTCAGATTGTAACTCATGAATAAGGAACAGCAACAGGTAATAAAATAGTTGGGAGAGAGAGAAAAAAATAAATGCGATGCCACTTGCAGGTTTCACGAGTCACTTTGGCAATTACAAAATAAACCCGAGTTTAAAGTTACGAGGGAGATTCTCATGATGACATTGCAAAATGTACAACATCTCCTAGTGAAAGCTTCGGATTATACGGATTTCACAAGAACTGCGTAAGTTGGTGTTCTAAACTACACAACACAACATTTGTTATCTTGCAAATCGTCAATTTTGTATTGCGAAATATACCTATTGTGTAATGTTTTTATTACCCTGGTAAAAAAGATCATATGTTGTCCATATATTATCAATATATCAACAATATATTACTTTTAACAAGTCATGTACTGTTCATATATATGGATAATATATTGATCATATATTTTTGAGTATTTTTCATATGTGGACTTTATATTAGCAATATATTAGCAATTTTCAAAAACATTCAGTATATTATAAATTGTTTATATTATTAAATATAATAATGTATTACTAAATTATTATATTGTCAATACATTAAAAATATATTGACAATATGTTGATAACATATTGTAATTATATGCTCAATATTTGATTTCTGAAATAATATCTTTTCAATATATGTTTTATGTATGGACAATATATGATTCTTTTTACTAAGGTATGTTTAAACCATTCTTGAAAATACATAGTAAATTTTAGTTATCATTTAAATTAGAAAAAGTGATTACATTTTGATAAAATTGATTTTTTTTTTTTTTTTTTTTTTTTTTTTTTTTTTTGACAAAACGAATTCGATTCAAATGAAAGATTAGCCTTTTTAGAAGCTTCGATGGACGCAGCGATGATAGCTCCAACGCGATCACCGACTTTGGCTACGAGTGTTGAAATTTGCGAATGCCCGATCGAGTACAACGGGACCTCCTGTCAGGATCCGAGCATAGGGTTCTACAGGTGGTTCGATAGAAACACCACATCATCAACAATAATAATCGATCTGGTTGGGCGAGCCAAACCCTGTGGGTGCAACGGCAGGTCTAATATTTGTGACCGTGAAACAGGATATTGTTTGGTAAATTCATGTTCTTCAATATAAATTTACTCAAGATACTGTAAATCGTCTCTGCCAGTTAAGCTTTATCGTTTCATCGTTTTTCTTTTCACTTTTTCAGGAATGCGCAGATAACACAGCGGGTCCTGACTGTAACGTTTGTGCCGAAGGGTTTTACGGCGATCCAAATGAGGGAGGCTGTCAACCATGTCCCTGTCCTGCAGCTGATAAACAATTTTCAAGTGCCTGTTCGGTGTACTCCGACACTGAAGTCAAATGCCACTGCAAGCAAGGTATCATTTTGATAATCTTGTTATTAAGAAAATTTTTATTTCACCATTGCTTTTGACCTGAATCTTTTGTAATTTCTTGTTTCATTTTATAGTCTTGTGTTTATAAGTGTTTGCAGTTATAGAGTTTCAGTTTTTATGAATAAATTAATTAATTAATATTTTTTTATTTATTTATATCAGGTGGGTTGTAAACCCTTTCATATATCGTATAATAATTTCATGACACAGACGAAAATATATTTTAAAAGATATTTTACGTATATTTTTATATTTAAAATATATTCGTATATATAATATACATACGTGATTTATAAATCATTTATAAAGCGGCAATAAGTTGTATAAATTAAATATAAAATTAGTATAAATTTTATCGGGAAAATATACTTTACTTATATGAAAAATATAAATTCCACATATCTGTGGGTATATCATTGATTATAGAATTATAATTATAATTAATCGGTCGTATAAACAGTTTTTTTCATTTTTATACAAAAGGATTGTATTGAGACATCTAAACATGTCGACGATATTATAATTTATGATACCCATTTTCCGATTCGCAGCGTCTCAGAACGGTGCAATTTTTATAGTAATAGTTTGATCTTGCACAGGGAATATAAAAAAGATTGAATGATGCCAATTAAATTCAATGACTGAATTAATATTTTCATCTTTAGGATACACCGGCAAGAGATGTGAAAGGTGTGCCTTTGGTTACTACGGATTTCCATCTGTTTTTGGAGGCAGTTGCGTCCCTTGTAATTGTCATCCGGGTGGAAGTGCGAGTGACGAATGCGACGAAGAAACTGGTCAATGTAACTGCAAGCCTGGATCCACAGGACGGGATTGCTCGCAGTGTTCCCTCGACAGACACGTTTTCATCGGAGATACCTGCACTCGTACGTGAAATACGAAATTTTCATAATTGAACAATTAATAGGATTATTAATAATACTCGTGTGATTAATATGATGTTATTAACGATAATTGCAGTTTGCGAGGACAACTGCACGAGTCTACTTCTGGACGAGTTGGCGATCGAATCGTCGGAGCTGATGCAAGAAACTTACCACATTGCGAACGGTTATATTCCGCCGCCGCTCGAAGATTTATCATACATATACGCTAACGCAACGGAGCTAATGAATCAGATCGAAGAAGAGAACGAATTACGAACGAGAATTCAAACGGTCCCTTGGTTCAGCTACAAACGTATGAGCCGGGACGCCGACGCTCTTCACAAGACGTTCACAAACTTGTCAACTCATGCCGAGAACGTGAAATCACAGTGCTTCGATACCGTCAACAATGTGTACAGCATCAACATCGAGCTACTGGACTTGAAGAACAAGGTCCACGAGATAGTCCTGCAAATGTTGCGCTACGGCGACGACGACCGCAAAATTGAGGTGAAGAATGCCCTGCAGGAGGCATCGGCGATATCAATCGGGATGAAATTTTTGAACCTGACAAAAGAAATGAAAAAGCTGCAGACGATACTGGACACTTCAAAGGATTACATCGGTTGGTTCAATTCGCAGTACAACGCGTCGGAACCTGTTTCACTGGCTCAAAGCAGAATCCAAAATTACACAGCCAAATTGGACAGCATCAACAGCTACGTGAGCGAGACCGAGGCGATGCTGTTTGAGTTCAAGGGCATCTACAACGAGGCGACCGAAATGAACAGCAGAATCGACGTGAAACGAGACAGCCTGGTGGAAACCAACGAACAAGTTTCCGTCACCATTGGAAATGCTACGAATCTGATAGAGATGACGGGGGAGTACATGAACGGGGCGAAAAACAATTTGGAAAACCTCCCGGAGTTGAGGGACAAGCTGGTTGCGCTGAGTGAGAATCTGGCGAATAAAGAGGAGAGTTATTACAACTTGAATTATGATTACAAAGATCGGTATGTGATAGCGGCTTTGGAGCACGCGGCCAACCTGACGGATTCGGTTGACCAGTACGTTGGCTTGTTTGAAGAGACTCGAATTAGAGCAGCGAGTCCTTTGAAGGCCAGCCAGGCGTATAAGAATATTTTGGACGGTTTGCATTCGGCCAGGCACGAGGTTGACACTGCCAAGGAGATCGTCGACGATGTTTATTACAGAGTTTACACGGACGGCAATCCAAAGTCACGTTCCATGTTGGATTCGGTGAAGGAGATCTTGGGCAGACACGCTTTCCAATTTGAAAAGACCAACGACCGCATAAAACCCGTCGCGGAAACGAGGTCCGTTTTGGACGCTCAAAAGCACGGGGTTAAAGTTCTGAAAGACACGCTAAACAGCACGGGAGTGAAGGACAACGAGATCAACGTACGACTTAGAGAATGGCAGAGTGAAAGCAAAACTTTGCAAGAAGATCTGGAGACTTTGTTGAGGAGGAATCAAAAAATCACGGCCAAGATACAGGAGATGAGGAAGAAAGTCGATTATTATTGGTTGGTAGCTTTTTCTGTCGGATAAAAATTGTCAGAGGGATGTTTTGTTAGTTAATTGGTAATTAATTTTTGTGTCTCTTGTTTCCAGGGAAGGCGTGACGACGAACTTGAAACCCCAGCTGCACGAGCTGAAACGCGAGGGCGACTCGAAAATAAGCTTAGCGAGCGAAAAGTTGGCCGAGGCTCAAAGCAACATCAAGCGTGCGGATTCGAAATTAATCAGTCTTGCGAATGCATCATCCAAGCGGCAGATCGAATTCGTAAAGTGGAACGGCACTCTGACGGAGAAACTGCGCAAACTGAAAAACAAAATAGCCGAGGCGAGAAACGCAGCCGATGGTATCAGAATTTCTTTGAAGTCCGCGGAGGGCAAACGGTGCATCAGATCGTACAGAACTGAGAATCTCCAGCCCACCACCACCAACACCATTAAAATAACTCTCACAGTCTGTAAAAATCGTCAAGACGGGACTCTCTTCTATCTTCCGAGCAGCATCAACGGCGATTTCCTCGCCATCGACATGGTCGATCGTAGGATTCGATTTTTGTGGAACGTGGGAGGTGGCACCGGATACGTGACTCATCCCGAGGTGCTTCAGACCGGCTCGGTTTACGAGGAGTCGAGCTGGTACCAGATCGAGGCCAACCGCAATCACCACGTGGGAACTTTGAGCGTCCGCAAACAAATTTCCACGACCGGCAAGTTCTTGCCGGTTGTGAACAAAACGAGTGCCGATTTTGGTAGGTTCGACGTAGCCCCGATGGACCGAATTTGGATCGGGGGAATACCCGATTATCCGGACATACAAAGACAGGCGGTCGAGCTGGTGGGAACCAACGGCCTGGCTGGTTGTGTGTACAAGGTGGTTCTGGACGACCGTCAGATAGGACTGCACAATTTCGTGAGCACTTCGCCGAACAATGCATGCGAGCCTTGCGTTGAAGGTGCAGAATCTGTGAGGGACGATTTGTCTTACCACTTCAACGGCCAGGGCTACGCGGTCAGAAACAAAGTGTCGTCTGGACCGTACGACAAGTACAACTTTGGGGTTTCTTTGAACTTCCGGACCTTCGATGAGAACGCTCTTTTGTTCCTTGCCATCAATCCGGAGACCGAGGAACATGTAATGATATTTTTGAGGGACGCAAAAGTGGTTCTTCATATTGGATATGGTGGGAATGTGAGCATGGAGATGGTGTCTGCGAATAAATATAACACCGGTCAGTGGACCAAGGTCGACGCCTTCAGACAGTACCAACTCAGGAAGAACATTGAGAAGTGCATCCTAAGCGTGGGTGGCGAGAACGATAAAAAAATTGGCGCACCCAATCCGCAGCCGAAGAAGGAGGATATTCCGGATCTGGCGAGGGCGAAATATTATATCGGCGGTGTTCCACCCAGCTTCGACAGCAACGTTCTTGACTTTTCACAAAAGATCTCGTTCTTAGGATGTATGTCGAATATTGTTGTTAAAGAGGGGTACGATCCTATGGCTGAAGAGTACTATGGGGTCGAACCAACTTGTTTACAAAAACCTGTTAGGATTGTTGGGTTCTACGGGGATGGATATTTGGAACACGCTGCGTTCTCGTTGAAGAAGATATCGTCAACTTTGGGATTCTCCTTTAGGACCACGCAGAACGATGCCTTGTTTTTGTTGTCTACATTCAGAGGCCAAGAGGACAGACTGACGGACGTTTCAAAGAATGATAGACAGTTGATGGTGTGTAAATTAAACTCAACTTTTATATTTAAAGTTATTTTCACATGGATATGTTTCTCTTAACGAAAAAATATTTCGAATTGCTTCGTTTTGCTAGATAAAATGTTAGAAAAAATGCTCTTTGCGAGACAATTTGTTATGACTTTCTTTTCTCGTGAGATTTATTCCCTGAGAATCGAGTTAGAATTTTTTAGGCGATTTTAATGTTAAAACCCTTCTAATCCAATCCTCAAATTTTTTTTCTTTCTCATACAAATTGCGTCCACACGTATGGATGATTAGAGTTAAAACTAACAAAATCGCTATGGATTTTAGGGTGCTAACTGCGCAACCTTAAAACATCCTATTTTACCAACTAAAGTCATAAAAGCAAATTTGAAACATGAAGATAAAATAAACTAAAATAATCTTAGGATTAACCAGAGTTACTTTTACATTGAATTTGTTATTGTTTCAGATGGACAATTATTATTCAGTTGTTCTGGTAAACGGTCAGGTTCAAGTGCGTCTGAATGCTGGCAAGGGAGAAATTATTTTACAGACAAACGTTACGTACAATGATGGCAAATATCACACCGTAGTAATCTCAAAGAAACGAAAAGACGTTGAATTGAGAATAGATGATACGCATCAAGCCAATGGAAAATTGCCTTCTGGGGCGGCTATCAAGGCACCGGAATCAAACGGCGGGTTGTATTTTGGTGGGTTGCCGGTTTTGATAAATGATACCTCCATGGTTACCACCTGCACACCTTTGTATGGCGCTATCAAGGATGTATTCTTTGATGATCAGTAAGTTGTGTTTGTTTTTTCACTTTGCCCAATTAGATGGTAATCAAATTATTGCTACAATTTTTAGTATGGTTTTACAATGATTTTTTTCTTTTATTACAGATTGATATCGTTTGACAAAGCGACGATTTTCGAGCACGCTTTGATTGGAAGATCGGGGCCAAACATGGGAAAAGATCCCATCAGTTATCAGCCCATCTCTGCGTCGCTATCTCGCAGTTTGTCAACTCAGCCCGAAGGCTGTCAGAAAGTGCCGTACTATTCTTTGGAACCGGGTGCTTTGAAATTCGGAGACAAGATGTACAGCCACACACAACTTTATTTGAATTTCAAAAAATTCTGGGACAAAAAGTATTCTATCGAATTTGATTTCCGAACGTATTATCCAAATGGATTATTATTTATCACACCAGTAAGTTTTAATCTTCTTCTTTATGTAAAAAAGAGTTCCTTTTAGAAGACTTTTTTACAAGTCTCAATTTGAGACCTTTTACAAGTCTTAAGTCTTAATTTAAGGCCTTTTGAAGTCTTAAAAGTCTTAATTCAATACATTCTAATTCTTCATTTAAGACTTTTTACAAGTTTGAAGTCTTAATTTAAGATTTTTCTACAAATCTTTAAAGTCTCAATTTCAAACTTAAAAATTGCTATAAGTCTTAATTCAAGACCTGTTTACAAGTCTTAACCAAACATTATGCTTAAATGAAAATTGTCTGATTCTTGACTTGTATTAAAGAAAAGTAATGTGTTTTAGGTAAATAATAAATTTGCAAAACGTGTTTGAATTAATTATCGTTGTTAATCTTTGTAGGGTATAAAACAGAAGCACTACTTTGCGGTCATGTTACATGACGGTCAGCTGTCGGTTTTAGTTAAGAGCAGACAGAAGAAGGAAATGGTTTTGAAAAATCGATTCAACGATGGCAATTGGCATCACATAACAATAAATCACATCGACAAGAAGCTCACGTTGTTAGTAGATTCACACAAACCAAAGACTATAAAAGTGCCAAGAAAAATAGGATTGGCCTCGATGATGTACATCGGTGGATTACCTGAAAGCGGTACACCACTGCCTGAACAAGTCGTAGTCAGGACAGAAACGTTGAAGGGTTGTATAAGGGGATTGCGAGTCAATGGTAATATTTATGACATGGTCGGGTCTACTAGTAGAGCGTACAATGTGGGACAATGTTTCCCGAACGTAGAAAGCGGAGCTTACTTCCAGGATGAAGCTTATGCTGTATATGGTAAATTTATGAACCAGCAAGAAAGTCAGACAATATCAATTTTGAATTTAACACAATAATCAACTTTGAATTCTTTTGTTTTGCAGACAATAAATTTAATTTAGGGCCGACTTTTGAGATCGAACTGGAGTTCCGAACTTCGGAGACGACGGGCGTTTTGATGTCCACCGCGAGTCCTGCAGGATCACCCGCGTTATCCTTGGAATTGAATAATGGCAAAATAATCATGTCGAGTGATTTTCCTAACGGTGAGCCTATCTCCATTGAACAAAACTTCGCGAGTCCATACAGCATTTGTGATAACAGATGGCACAGAGTGCAAGCGACTTATAATCACGAAGGATTCGCTCTTAAAGTCGACGACTTGGAACAGAAGTACAACTTCTCAGTCGTCGATGGCCAACAGTATCCTGTATCTTTTACTAGTCCATTGTATATTGGTGGGATACCAGGTATTTTCATTTTTTTTATTTACATTTCTGAGCAGTTAAAAAAAACCGAAAACAAGATTTTAATGTACATTTTGTTTTTTTTTATTTCAGCATCCGTATCCACTGGTAGTTTAATAAATAGAGATCATTTTAACGGTTGCATGCGAAATATTGCGATTGAGAAAATGAAGAAGGATTGGACGGGCATGATTGAATTACATAATATTCATCTGAGTTCCTGTCCTATACAGTAACAGGCGGAGAACTACGAGTTTTCATTGTTATCCAGCCCCAAAGACTGCCATCGAAAGGCTGCGCATTTTAATTGGAAAGCATAAATACTAATAAATTTTTTAATAGAGAAATGTATTGTCAAGTGAATTTCATTTATTAATCATGATTCGCACTTTAATTATAATTATCAGATCGATTGATAAACCAAGAAATTAGAGCTCTTGTTTTGAACATTGTAAACACCTTTGATTGGGTTGAAAATTTTGCTTTACAATTGCAAAACATGCATACAATATTGATTAGGTAATAATAAGATGCAAGTTGTGTAACTTGACAAGTTTAAGTACGTTTGAAAATTATAAAAAGATACATCAGAAGCCGAAAGATGCTACGATTTATTTTGACAAGTGTGCGTAGTTTTGTTAATATGTAAGAGGCGCGTCCTCGTTTTTCTATTAATCAAATTTTTGCTTCGAGCATGTACCAACTCAATAATGCCATATAATATTGTTTATAAGTTTTCTCTCTTTTGTGAATCAGTATTTATTAATTATTGTAATAATTATATTTATTTATGGTATTGTAATTTAATGAATTATGAAGACAGAGTCGAACAGAGATACTATGTTTTGTACTTTTGATAACATTTACGAACGCATTGGAATGATTGTTGATGCAAAATTAATTGAAAATATTCTTATCGATTGAGTCGATGAGCAGAATGTTAATGCATATTGTAAAAAGAAATTAAATAAATTTAGTTAATGAAATTGGTCGTTCCAACTTTATTTTTCGTTTTTCTGTAAAAAGTTTCTGCAAAACTATATTCGAATTACTGAATAACAAATAAAAAATCATCTATTATTATTTCAGTAATATTTTCACTTAACTGTAATTTAATATTATTTTTAATTTTGTAAGAAATAATTTGACTGATTTTTTGTTTTCCAATCAACGCGAATTTAGATTTTGACCTCAAAGTATTTCTTTCGAGAGATCAAAGATAAAGGTTATTTGTTTTGAAATGATTCTCAGGAATGTAAATGGATTTTACGAACGGAGGAAAATACTTTCAATTTCACACGTTTTATGTATGAATAGAAACTTCAATATTTTACCAGTTTTAATAAAAATTTTAAAATGTCATTGATGACTTTGTTGATATAGAAACATATTCTGACCAAAATTTTGATAGCCCTAGAAAAGGTACCCTTTTTTTTAATCAACATTTGTTTGTACACATGTTTATTATCTCATCTCAATTAACATAAATATTCCATTTTTGATTCGACAAACAACAAAATCATATTTTTATCATATAAACAACTTTCTTATGTTACAAATAAATATAATATTCTTGATTTTAATAAATAAAGAAACATAAACTTGATGTGAAATAACATCTTATTTCTAAGCTTTCTTGGGGGCTTTCGGCTTTGAAGTGGGAGACTTCATGGTCTTCTTTTCCATCGAGTCAATTCGTTTGGCAGGCTTCTTTTCATTGTCCGCTTTCGAAGTTTTGGCGGTAGACTTGGCTTCCTTCTCTTTGGACTTGGTTGTTTTCTTGATGTCTTTCTTCTTTTTCAAACCAGGTCCCAACTTGAAGGAACCAGTGAAACCTTTGCCGCGTGTTTGCACGAGGTCACCTTTTTCAACAGCTTCCTTCAGATACTTTTTGACAAGGAAGTTCGACTTGATGATGTCGAAGGAGAAATAGGACGATAGATACTTCTTGATGGCCTGAACAGACGATCCTTTGTGTTCGCCGAGAGATTCAACAGCTTCGATGATCATCTGCGACGTAGTTAGACGAGAGGATTTGGATTTGGTTGCTGTTGCCGCCATTTCGAACTTGTCCTTTAGCTGTTAGTGGAAGTTGTCACCTCGAGATATCAAAATGTAAAAATACGAACGGCTGAATATCGTACAATATATAGGATTAGCACGTACCATGACGAAATGCCTGCCCGAGTTTGTTTGATTGGTTGGTTTCTCCCTCAACGGTTTTTTTTTGAAGCTGAAGAGAATTTGCACTCGTTTCGACTGTTGGATTTACGATTGTTTTATAAATTAATTGAACTGTTCTAAGAGTGATAATTAAAAGAGACTTATTAAAATAATTTTTGCAGATGAAATTACTTCTATTTCATTTTGATATTTTTTTCAGTCTGATGGTAATTATTGCAATTCTCTTTTGTCAAATCTTAGATACAGAAAAACAGTTGAATGTCGTTTGAAGGAGGTTAATCTATTTTGAAATTGAAATCGAATCGAAGGGGAATGAACATGTTCATATTGGAAAGGCTATACATGATTTTACCAAACCGATAATTTATTAAATGAATAATTTATAAAAAAAGTAGAGGTTGTGTTGTAAGGGGTTGATCTATTTTGAAAAATTAACATAGGGGAAATGAACATTGCAGATTTGCAAGATCATTATTTCAAAATAGCTAAAATTTATTATTATAATAAAAATTAAAAAGTCTTGAAAATGAATTAGCAGAATTCCAATTTAATAAAAATTATACAAATATTACTCAAATTATCAATATAATTGAAAATATTATGTATCAATATTTCAAATTCTAAAATTACGGTTGAGCCAAAAATAATGCCATGTATGATCCAATTCATTATATCAAGAATTAGAAAAGTTATACTACTTAACATTTGTAATCAAGATAATTCCTGTTCGAAATTATTGGTGGCCCTTAAAAGGGCCGTTTGGTTTTCTTGTGGGTTTTTTATTTATGAGAATATCTCAAGTCCTGGTGTGACGCCGGATAATGATGATCAGTATCTTTCCTTATCCTCCAAATCCGTACAAAGTGCGACCTTGACGTTTCAAAGCATACACAACGTCCATTGCTGTGACAGTTTTTCGTTTAGCGTGTTCGGTGTAAGTCACGGCGTCACGGATTACGTTCTCCAGGAACACTTTGAGAACTCCGCGTGTCTCCTCATAGATGAGTCCAGAGATACGTTTCACTCCACCTCGACGTGCGAGACGACGGATGGCAGGCTTGGTGATGCCCTGGATGTTATCACGCAATACTTTGCGATGACGTTTGGCTCCTCCCTTGCCAAGACCCTTTCCTCCTTTACCACGGCCAGACATTTTTCACTAGTAATTGTTCTTTCGACGCGAACTAACAGAACTGATAAGTAGCAGCCCCGATTTTTGGCCTTTTATGCAAAAACTCGTCGCGCATCCCCCCACCACTTTTTTCCAGCCAATCGGAGCGTTGACTATCCCGTTTGAAATTCCGACCAATCAGAAACGAGAATAGGTCTATAAGTAGTGAATTTTAGGACTTTTTGAAGTTATCTGTCGTCTTCTCTTGGAACACGAAGCATCTTTACCATGGCTCGCACAAAGCAAACTGCCCGAAAGTCTACCGGAGGAAAGGCTCCTCGCAAACAACTTGCCACCAAGGCCGCCCGTAAAAGCGCGCCCGCCACCGGAGGTGTGAAGAAACCACATCGTTACAGGCCCGGAACAGTTGCCCTCAGAGAAATCAGAAGATACCAAAAGAGTACCGAACTTTTGATTCGCAAGCTTCCCTTCCAGCGACTCGTGCGAGAAATTGCACAGGATTTCAAAACTGATCTGCGATTCCAGAGCTCAGCCGTAATGGCCCTTCAGGAAGCTAGCGAAGCTTACTTGGTCGGACTTTTTGAAGACACCAACCTCTGCGCTATTCATGCTAAGAGGGTTACCATCATGCCCAAAGACATTCAACTTGCTCGCAGAATCCGTGGCGAAAGGGCGTAATTGACTTATTCAGATACCTCCGGCAACGAACTGACAAACTGATCTAAATCAAGGAAAAACCAATCGGTCCTTTTCAGGACCACCAATTTTTTAAACAAAATGTTATATTGTATTACAAAGTAACTTGAGTAGGTTGAATTAAATATAAGAAGCTATATATCTGAATATTATATAAATGATAAAATCTAAAGATTTTATATCTAAATTTTGCAGAATCTTTTTAGTTTTGTTTCTTTGTTTCATTATTGACTTTTGAAATAAAAAATAAGTTCCAGTCATTAATTACGATTATTAAACAATTCAAAAACGGATTTTACAAAGTTTCAAGAAATGATTTTTATATGGCGACTGATCAACTTTATTTTGTTATTACATAATTAGATAACTATTTATCAATATTTTAAACATATTTTTAATCATATTATTGTCACATATTTCATTTCAATTTTATTATTTATATATGCAACAATGAAAAAATGATAGAATAACATGTCGAGTTCTAGGAATTTATTGCAAATATAAACATTCGCCTAAATTGACAAAATTCTCACAAAATCATGTTGATATATTTTCAATCCATTGAAAAATAATTTTCAGTGAATATAACATAAAAATGTCAGTAAAATGAGACACAATTATTTCTCCCACCTATTAAAATTACAAGTTAATAAATATAGTTGAAGAATAAAAGAAATTGAAAATGAAATATCATTATTCTCATACACAAACACAATGGCATTGACGAACATTGTTGAATTCAAAATTAAAAGCTTTTTCGACGTTGGAATGCATCATTGTTTTGGATTCAAATTTCAAAATACGCTGCGAAAATATCTATTCGAATTTTATTTACATAAACAAGGACAAAATATTTCCAAAACTATCAAAATGATATGTTGTGTTTATATATCGTCACCGTAGAAGAAAAAGTTTATTCATATTCTAAGGATTAATAAATAAACATTAATATAACAGATTAGATACACAAAATCTCAAAAAAAATTTAATCCACCTATATATAATTAAATCTACCACTGGGTCACAAATTTCAAATTACCATTTACAAATAGTTTCATTCTTTAGTTTTGGCAAAACTAATAATTATTTTATAACCAATTTAACATAATTAAAACTTAGGAAAAATGAAATCTGTTAACTCAAATTAACTTTTATTTTTTGTTCAACTTCTGTAACACGATTCAAATCTTTGCAAAACGATTTGGTGGCCCTGAAAAGGGCCGATTGTTTGAGTTGTTATTTCACATTTGTTACATCACAAATCATTAATGTCATGTTCTTAGTCCTTCTTGTCCGTCTTCTTTGGCAACAAAACTGCTTGAATGTTAGGAAGTACACCACCTTGTGCAATTGTCACACCGGACATGAGTTTATTCAACTCTTCGTCATTTCTGATGGCGAGTTGAAGGTGACGAGGGATAATCCTCGTCTTCTTGTTATCGCGTGCAGCGTTTCCGGCAAGTTCAAGTACTTCAGCAGTCAGATATTCCATCACAGCGGCTAAATACACCGGCGCACCAGCTCCGACACGCTCGGCAAAGTTGCCCTTTTTCAACATTCGGTGGATACGTCCAACGGGGAATTGAAGTCCAGCTCGCATAGAGCGAGACTTGGACTTTGACTTTGCTTTTCCACCTTTGCCACGTCCAGACATCTTTATCAATCGAGTTTGAAAATTCTCACAAGGCGAGTCACAAGACTATGAAATTTCATTCCCAAAAACACTCGGTTATCATAGCTTCTCATTAACATCGCCGCGCCAATCAAAACAAATCATAATTCAGTTGCAGCACTAATTAGAACGAGTGATAAATCGTGTTTTGATTGGCGCGGATGATTCCACCAAATTTTATTAAAGGGGGCAATTTTATTTTGCGTTTCAGAGCTTTTTCAGAGCAGCTACATTTTTCAGAAAAAGAATATTTTCTGTATCAAAAATTGTTTTCATCTTAATTTGAATTATAAAACCGGAACTTTTAAATTTATGACTTAAAATGTATCTATATATTAATATATATAATATTCGATATGATAATAATTATTCATATAATATATGCAATATATTTATGTAATTGTAATTTTGAATAACAAATTTTCATTCTAGAAATAGAATTAATTCAATATAATTGTCAATAATTATTAATAAATTAATATAAGTATATTGAAATTCTAAATTTAACCATACAAAATTTGATTAATTCTTGTTTATACATTTGTTAGTATGATACAATCAGATTGAATTAGTTTAAATACAAAGATTATCAATCCTATTAAGTGAAACAAACACATATTTTTCAAAAACACTTTATTCATTTCAAAACAGAACTCTCCATCAATCGTATACTTATCAAATAAATACAACCGTTTGATTTGATATACAAATTCGCTATGAATAAGAAGAATAAATTAATTCACAACTTTCGATAGTTGAGCATTGAGATGTGACTTGATTTTTAGTTAAAGACTATTACGTACTGAAAGATTTCATTGGTATTTATTATCGAGGTTGAATTTTGTTAATAAATTATGGGAATTACCAAACTTGACAAATTTTTTTGATTTCAATTGGAATGCTTAACTTAAAGTATATCATAGTCTTATACTAATTCAACTGTAATACTGATGTACACTTACGAAATAAAATTTTCAATTCGAAAAAGGAATCTTTCTTGGATTTTGCATCGATACATTTTTGAAAGACCCTTTTTTTATAAACATAACGATCAAACTATCTTCAAATTGAATGAATACCGATTTTAGTTTTATTACAATTTCCTTCAGGCCTGATTATTTGTTTTTAGTTGGACAACAAAATATATTGTACTTATTCAAAAATAAAAGTTTTCCCTACTGAGCCGTGAAAAGTGAACTTTTC
>JAAMPD010001461.1:103156-118801 GCA_025266255.1 Trissolcus basalis | reverse complement strand
CATGTTCCTCATTGATTGGGTCTCTTCGCTAATCACCTTTGTCATTATCTTTGCTTTGTACCTGATCGTTGTTTATCGCAAGCCCGACGTTAATTGGGGCAGCAGCACTCAGGCGCAAACTTATAAAACTGCACTCTCCATTGCTTATAGGTTTGTAACACCGTTTTATTATATTTTCTTTTCTTTTATTTAGTTTTTTTTTCCTTTTTGCTATTCAACATCTTGTATAATGATAATATTATCGTATTAAAACAAAATCATAAATATTGGGCAAGTTAAATGAAAATACTAAATTTTTTATTTTTAGACTGAACTCCATCGATGATCACGTGAAAAATTACGCGCCACAAATTTTGGCACTGAGCGGATCACCGAACGCACGTCCAGCTTTGATACATTTGGCTAATTTAATTACCAAAAATCATTCGCTCTTGATTTGTGGCGAAGTTTATCCGGTTTGTGGAAAATAGTTTTTTGTCGTTGACAAATGTTTGAATTTAAATATTTGTTGGCAAGAGTAGCGTGGTGATGCTTCGTAATTGACAAAATGTTAACATTAATGAACATCCAATATTTGCAGACAAGACTGTCGTACCGTGTACGCTCGTCCCGATTGAGAAGCGGGTACTCGTGGCTGCAACGGCAGCGTATTAAATCGTTCTACCATATCGTCGAAGAGCTCAACTTGGAAAAGGGAGCATCGGCTTTAATGCAAAGTTCGGGTGTCGGCAAATTAGCCCCAAATGTCATTTTGATGGGCTTCAAAACTCATTGGCGCAGCTGCAATCGCAAAGATTTACAAGAATACTTTAACGTACTTCAGTGAGTTGATCGCAAGCTCTATTTATATTTATAGAAAATAAGACGATGCCAGTTTTATTTGTTTGCAAAATTAAAGGGAATCAAATTGTAAAGAAACCGAATTTGGTTTTCAGCAATGCCTTTGATCAGAAATTGGCCGTTGCCATATTGAGGATAGCAGAAGGTCTTAATTGTTCAGGATCAAATGGAATGTTGGACGAAGAGCACGGAGTTATTATGCAAAGCAGTTGTGACTTAGCGGGGATGACGTTAATGCATGCCGACAGCAACTTATCAATGAGCGAACAAATACCTCGAGTTCAAAGTGTCCCAGTTATGGGTAAATTTTTCGTTTTCTTTTTCTTCCTCGTTTTTTTTTTTTTTTCTTCCTTGCATTCAGACGCACTGCAACATATAAAATTTTTGATATAGTATAATGGGGGATTGGTACAAGTTTGTTGAATAAAAATAATATTATTTCGCGAGAATGTAATAGACGCGGGATACGTTGCGATCCATCTTGCAAAATGATAAATCGAGTGTTGAAGGAGGTGCTCGTAAGTTTTTTTTTTTTTTCTTCTACCAGTTCTCAGAGGGTGTTCGGATAGGTTCGCTTTAAGGCAATCGCTTTGAAGCCGGTTGGGTCTTTTGGAGACCGATGCATCTAGTGAAATGTAGTGGAACTCGGAAGGAGGCAATGTTGGGATTTATACGCGCCAATACAAAACCCAGAGGGGTGCATTCAAACAAAATTGTTCGAGCCTGCTATTCTACGACAAAAGCAGGATCAAACCCTTGATTGTTTACGATGAATTATAACGATTATATATAATGACCCATACATGAAAGTTGGTCTGTTTCATGTCAGACGAACATTTTATGTATATATTCAATCCATATATGACTGTATTTATAATAATAAGTATTTTTTAGTTAGAAAGATTATATATATTGATATACATATATTCGTATGTTTTTTAATTTGTAGTAAGTTTTATATGGTCCTATTAACCCATATATAGTTACGTATATATTAACGAGTATCTCTAGTATGAATGATCATATATATGAATGCATACCCCTATACATAATATAAATAAGAAATATATATCTATATGTGTCTCATACGTCATACATTCAATCCATATATGGTTGTATTTATAATAATAAGTATCCTTACTAAACAGCATCGTTTATATCAATATATAGTCATATTTTCATCAATTTATAATCGATTATATATAATCCCATTATTCCAAATATAGTTACATATATAATAACAAGAATTTCTCGTATGATCTATTAACATATAATATAAATATAAAATATTTTTAAAAATCATAGTATGTCATATATAACTGAAACATATATGTTTCATACGTCATATATGGAATAGTTAAAAATTAATTCATACTCAACATTCACATTGTGTCAAAAATATATAATTTTATAAAAATCTTATGCGTAATATAAGTAATCATGTATAAAAATGCAAACTTGATATTTATGTTGTTTTATATATGAGTTTCACATATGGGCCAAAAGTTTTGATTCATATCTGGGATGATAATCATAATAGAACATCGCTGATAAAAAGTGGCGAGTCTGCGGTTAGTCATATAGCAGGACAAAAAGTTGGAAAAGATGGTGTAACCTCTGACCCCTCGGCTCTCGGCTAAAATGTGGCGGGTTTTCAAAGCTATCCATCGTAGGACAAACGAAACATAAAGAGCACGGTTGAAGAGAAGAGAAAAAGGTGGTACGAGGTTCGCGCAAGTAATGCAGTGCACATTAAATGGACTCGGAGGCTTTTTCCCCACTCGTGACTTGGTGTATTGTCAGAGCTGAAGAGAGCCACGACAAAAGACGCACAGAGGGCAGCACTCGCGCGACCGACAAAGACGACAAAGCGCGCAAGTAGCGGAAACAAAACAAGCGCCGGCATGCGAGTGGAAACAAGTGACAGGCTACTTTGGCGAACCCCCCCTCGGTCTCTCTCTTTCTCTCGGAGACAAAACTTGCACGGAGAAAAGGTGGCGCTCATCGTCGGGACGTTGACGAGGGTGCCTCGGTCTATCCATTTTCATTTGGAACCCGATCAGATGACTGATCAAGTTTCGCTAATTTTTGCCCCTTCCAACATCAAAGTCAAAAAATTAAACTTCCTAAGCAGATTCTCTCGAGACAAACTTCGTCACCAAGGGTGATCTCTTAATCAGATCTCTCTTGCTCGGTTTTTTTCGGCTCTCTCTCACTCTCTCTCTCTCTTTGACACGAGGCTTTCTCAACTTTTACTTTTTGTTTCCGAGTCCTCCTCAGGGAGGGAAGGGCGTGATTCTTTGATAAAATTTATCGCTCCTGAAAGGATGACACAGTTTGCGATTGCAATTTATCGAGTCGGCTGCAATTACCATCTCTCGAGTGGTACAAATTTATACCCCGCTCGGCGAATCAAAAGTTTATGAAAAATTGATGCCCGGCCCAAGCGCAAAAACGAATATAGACTCTTCGGCAACGCGAAATTCAATCAAAATTGCACACATTCGATAATGTGAACTTTTGCTCTCATCACGTGCGCCAGATAATTCGAACCAAAAATAAAACGCGGACGTTGAAAAATCGATGTCTCGTTTTAATTTGTTTGTAATTGTGGCTTCTTTCACTGTCAACACTTTTCACTTTGTGTAATGTTTTTAATGTAAAATTTTTGACTGGAAAATTTTTTGATTGGTACATAAAATTATTAGAAAATAAAAATTATAAATAACTTTATATATAAGTCGAATGAATTTTGTTTGACAGATAGTTGAAGCAGTTGTGAAACATATATTGAAGGTGTATATGGAATCATATATATTTGGTAAAACAAAAATATCAAATTTAAATTTATATATGAAATTTCATATCTGTTGTTTGGGACATATATATAACTGTATATGTTTGAAATTTTATTTATGAAACAACAGAAATATCAAGTTCAAATTTATGTATAGTGCCATATATGACACGTGGGGCATGTGTGGAAATTTGTTTCTTTTACACAACGTGAATTTCAAGAACATTTTCATATATGGCTCTATATATAAATTGTATGAACTATGTTTGACAAACAACTTCAGTATAGGACATATATTGAGTTATATACAGAGACATATTTTTGATAAAACATAAATATGAAGTTCAAATTTATACATAAAATCATGTATGACATATGGACCATATAGAACTGTATATCTTTAATATTTTATATAAATTAATTTTGTTATCAAATTATTCAAGATAAAATAAATCAAAGTTAAAAATAAATTAAACAATTAGATTGCTAATTATTTTAAATCGTTTATGTTCTCATATATATGAAACATAAATGGTGCCATATTTATTTGACACATTTCAAAAACATTTTTATAAACAGTTCCATATATAACTTAAATACACTTCGTTGGACAAACAATTTCAGTATAGGGTATATATCGAGTTATATCTGGAGTCATATATTTGACACAATACAAATATCTCTTCCAAATTAATGTAAATATTCATGTATATTTTATGAGACATATGGAATAATTGTGTATACTCATTTCATTTATATTCTATATGGTTTATATATAAATTATTGAAATCCAATATCGGGATTAAAAATTTACGTTTAAGTGAAGAAAAAATGAAAACTAAGAAGAAAATACGAAAGAGTCACGACGTGGTACAGTGTCTGGTCGAGCGTTTACAACGCGGCAACACGAAAACATTTTATCTTGGTCGTTTCACCGGGACAAAAGACGTAGCTGCTCGTGCGCGGATTTCGTCGGCAAGTAGAAGCAGAAAAACAAAGCCGAGCCAGCAGACAAGGTCCGAGTTCAGATTCATCCTAACGGTGCTGCGCCACTTTTAAATATTTGCATTACTCTGCACGGTATATAGCTCCGGACCGAAACTTACCGCGACGCTTTTTTTCTTCCTCTCTTCCCTCTTTCAACTTTTCATCAGTGCTCATTTTTCAGATCCTAACATTCGCCCTGACAACTTTGGCGCAGTTTCATAAATGCATCACAATGAAAACATTATGTCCCATCAGTTATTTATCATAAATTATCCATTTACCGAGCGAAACCGATAATTGTTGAATTAATAATCGTCGAGTTGTTTGGTATCATGAAAAATTCAATGACTATTTTACAAAAACATTTAAAATAGATAATGTGTGTCGTCAATAATAATGCAGGAGGAAAAACAGCAAGCGCAAAACTATATTTCGTTGCAAAACAACGATGGTTTGCAGAATCGGTTATTCTGGTACGAGAAAGAAAATTAGAAAACCAAAAAAAAAAAAAAATGAAAAAAAAGACCGAATCGAGGAGATTAAAGTATTTAATATATTTTCATTTGAGAACGTCTCAATCCCTATGATGAGATTATGATCGTAAGTGAGTTTGTTTCACTGGTACTTATCATTTTGTTTACTGTGTAATCTTTCATGTCAAACTTACCTTTCTTTTGAGAACGAGAGAGAGCGCAAAATTTTTTTCTCCCAATTACTTCCCCTTCAGGCGCTCTGCACTCGAACGAAACGTTCGCTTTGCGCGCACATTGTAACATTAAAGAAATGAAAAGTTTATTAAATTGCCTCGCCAGTACTTGCTTTTTCTGACAAGCGTTAAGTTCCTTGATGGAAAATAATATCCTAAGCATTAAGTAATAACCTCGATTGTGCACAAGAGTCGATGTCACAAAATGAAGAACTAAAAAATATCAAAAGAAGAAACAAGTTACATTTCCATTTACAGATCTCTCATTGTGATTTATCATTTCAAGTTTTCCTCGTCAAACTTGTAAATAATACAAAATATGTATATTCTTAATTTTATATATAATATATAATGCATATAATATATATGATATATATTTTATTATATAAATGTTAACATGACGTATCAATCGTTTTAAACAATATAAATGACAAATAACAATTTTTCTATAGTCCCATATAGGGCCTATATAAATCAGATATGGAACCATACATATTTGACCCAACATGAATTTTATCTAATTTATATATTCTATTCTATGGAAATTATATAAAATTATATACGTTTGAAACTTTTTATACGTCATGTTTACATTTATACGATAAAATATATATCACATATTATATATGTTATATGTAATATGTGCTATATATAATAATTTCTTTTTTTATATTTTTTTTATACTCCACAAGTTGCGAGAACAATTACAAGTCGTAACAATGATAAACTGGAATAAATCGGACATTTTTTTTTCATTATTGTTTCCTGTTATTTTTTGTTGTCAATGTGGGTGTTCCAAGATGATCAATATTCCACCCCCGATGAGGGTCAATCATACACTTGGATATCATAATAGTACCGAGGGAGGGAGAAAAAAAGAGCCCGGACGAAATAAGAAAGAGGAAAACGATAGCCTGTTGAATTTGAAGGTAATTCGAGTTTCTTTTGACCGACAAAGTTCGGTAGTTTATTCCACCCCCTCTCCCACTCCCACATTTCGGTCTTCGACTTGACGACACGTGCATCTAAGTGGGCACTTCCTATAAAGCTCGCTTCGCTGGGCAGATATTCGTTTCCCTTATGGGTTAGCTTCGTGCTCACATAAATGCACGTGCGACTGGGCCGCGCACAGTCCACAAATGTCTACAACTGTTGTCGGAAAAGCTCGCCGGTTGAGAAATTTCCGATCTGATGAAAAAAAGACAACAAAAACAAAAAAAACAGAAACAAACAACACAAAAAATGAAAAACTGAAATTTTTGGAAGATTGCCAGAAAGCTATAAGTGTGGGACATATATCGAGATTATATACGGAGACATATGTATCCGACACATCAGAAATTTCAAATGTAACTTTATATATAGATTCATGTATGACTTATATAACCATATAAGATTGACACAATATAAATTGTTGAAAATGAAAAAATGAAAATTTTTGGAAGATTGCCAGACAGCTATAAGCAGTAGACATATGGAGATTATATATGGAGATATATATTCGACACATCAAAAATTTCAAATTCAACTTTATATATAGGTTCAGGTATGCCTTTGATAAATATACCGAACCATATAAGATTGACACAATATAAATTTGTATACCACTTTTATATAGTTCCATATACATCGTATGGGACCATATATGAACTAAATATTAATTTTTATAATCAAAAAGATAATAAATTATTTTATCATGATTTTTTTTAAAGAAAAATTCAAAAATTAAAATTGTTTGATATTTACAATTTGGCACAATCCCTCTGGTGTTAAAAATATATAAGAAAAAAAGCGTAAAGATAACTTGAACGGAGGACGGTTTTTGGTATCAGAAAATACGAAGCTGAAACAGAAAAAGGAAAAGCAATAAGTATTTTGTTGTGGGTAACATTTGATTGTATATTTACGAGACGATTGAAAATGTGGAAGAAGAAAAAAAAAAAAGAAAAAAGAAATACCCGAAGGGAGTAAAGAAAGGAGCGCGTCGCGGCTTGGATTATGGGGATATCATGGGAGCCGCACGCGAGCCTATTGATTATGCCGATCGGATGAGGGGCCCCTGAAGTGGTCCCACAGGGACGAAAGCGCCAATATCACGCCGCCGATATTGATACTCGCTGTCTCGCCAAATAGCGCACCGGTAAGCTCGCGAATTTCGTTCGCTCGATATAAGTCTTATTCAACATCCGCCTATGTTTGCACAAAATCTTGTGCCTACGTCTCACACGTTACTTTTTCTATTTTCCTCATAATCATTTCTTTTATTATTCCATATATTACATATATAAAAGTATATATAAATAACTTTTAAACTTACGAAAATTTAATTTCATTGATTGATACTTATGATTATATATGTAAGATAATATTTATCTTATTCATATATCGTTCCACATATGTCCCATATGTCATACATGAATATGTATAACAAATAATATATGTTTGATTATTATATATTAGATACATAAATATATAAATGTGGCACATAAAAAATTTCAAAAATATACGATCTTATTTATGCTCCATACACCATATATGATTATATATGAGAGATGATATTTGATATATTGATATACGATTTCATGTCTGTCCCATATATTGTATATAAATATATCTAGTGTTGTATATAATTTTAGAGTTCAAATAATAGTAAAATAATCAAAATAATATAAATGAAAATTTTTATATATAATTTATAATATATATAATAAATAGTATATATTGTCGAAAAATGAATAGTAAACAGACCGAAATTGTAACGAATTGGTTATTGGGACCGAAGTGGTTAAGGCACGTGTTGAGAACAAAAGTAAACATCGGAATCTTTAATTTGGAAAAAGAGAGGGGGAGGACTAGTTTGGCATCTTTTGGATGTCTCTGTGACACAAAGGATTGAAGCGGCAGTAGTAGCTGGTGTGTTAAATTTAGTGCACATTTATTGGTTGCTGGAACAAAGGGTGGCTCGGGGGCGAAAGGCATCGGAGTGACCGCCGGGCATCTGCTTCGGACATTCGGTTTAATTGCATTTACAAACACAAACGGTCTGCTCGCATGTGGACGCGCCGCGAATTACGCACACCTGACAGAGCAACCAAAGTATGTCCGAACTGATGACTCAAGAACGCGGAAGCTCGTCCAAGGAAACTCTCGATTTTTGTTCCAACGCTCATTTTATTACTCGCCAACTGCTAGTCAAAATTTACATTTCCATTTTTCTCTCCTTTTTACATTCCTTTTCCAATTTTTTAAACGCATTTTTTTTTTTTTTCAAAGTTTGTTTTATTTTTTTTTATTTTGTTTGTTTTTTTTGTTTTTGTTTGTTTTTTTTTGTAGGAGAACAATTTCAGGATGAAAATTTGACTGGATTTTGAATAAGGTTGTGAGGATAGAGGAGCGATGAAAAATTTTTTGGAAAATTTGCATTGTCGCAAGTGAGAATGTCGACGAAGATTGGACGTTTGAATTTTGCAATAAAGTTTTGCGACGGATGATAAACACAACTGCTCATAAAATAGTACACAATCGGATGGTATGAGCACAATGTATGCAATAAATGGCCATTGCGTCGTCGGTGGGGTTTCAAAGGGCCGAGGGGCGCTTGTTTAGAGCGATGCATCTCCGCAAAACTCCGACCCTCATCTCAATCACGGCATCTATGACCGCATATGCACATTCCGCACTCACACGTGTCCGTCACACAATTCTCATGAATGTTTCATCTATTTTTCCTTGTGCTTCGATCAACAACCCTTATACATATTAAAATAGGCTTCTCCTCAAAAAAGAAAAAATAATATTTCCATCATAAAAAAAAGCATATTTAAAATTTAGATTCATAAATTTACTTATTTCTCAATTTATTCATAAATCAGTCAGAAAGTCGAATTTATCTTCAACAAAAAAAACATACATAGTTTTCCAACTATATATGTATATAGAGTTCGTATATTACGTATGGAACATATATATATATAGTACTAGATATATTTGACACAACAAAAATATCAAGTTTAAATTTATCTATGGTTCTATATATGATGTATGGATCATATATGAAACTATATATTTTTATACAATAAGAATTTTAAGAACATTTTAATATATACCTCCATATATAATTAGAATAAATTTTGTTTGTCCTACAATTTTTAGTATGAGATATATATTGAGTCATATATGAAAATATTTATATCCAAAACAAGATGGATTATATCGATGTTACATATTTCATCATATATGGAATTAGACATGTCTGAAACTTAACACCAGTCATGATTATATATAACTCTATATATTACACAAATCGATTCCGTTTGACCGACAGCTATTAGTATCAGACATATATAAAGTGATATATCGATATCAGATATATTTGACCCAACATAAATATCAAATTTAAATTTATATATGATTTATATATGACACACGGAACATATAAATCTATATATGCCTGACACAATATGAATATGAATAAATACCTTAGTAAAAAAGATCATATATTGTCCATATATTATTAATAGATTGACAATATATTATTTTTCCTGCTACCTGCATCGAAAACGCCACTTTTCGTGGCCGTTTTGAACAACGAAAGTAGCACTTTTCGTGTCTCTTCAACTTTTTTTGCTACTGCCACGAAAAGTGAACCTACGATAGCAGTGACGTCACACACTGCCATGAAAAGCGTGCTGCTAAACGGGGCGCTGGCGCAATAGATCTAATCGACCGACGCTAAGACCTAACCTAACCTAAACACACTGCCATGAAAAGCGCGCTGCTAAACGGGGCGCTGGCGCAAGAGATCTAATCAGCTGGCGCTAAGACCTAACCTAACCTAACTTAGTGTTAACGCGGGCAAAACTGTTGTGAGTTCAAAGTGTTGGTGTTGACAAACATGGAACAAGTGATGTGCGATGACTATCCTGACGAGATTGCGGATGGAGCGAGAAATGCGATTGGGTTTCTAGTTCCACAAAAATCAGCGGAAAAATACCATTCTACATATCAAGCATACCTTCAATGGAAAAAGGCTAAGGATGTGACAGCCGATACGGAGACCGTTTTGCTTGCGTACTTTAACGAATTGTCAACGAAGTTTCAACCCTCCACCCTGTGGTCAATATATTCGATGATTAGGACCAAACTGTCCGTAGATAAGCAAGTTCATATAGAAAAATATTGCAATCTAAAAGGCTTCCTAAAACGAAAAAGCAAAGGTTATGAGGCAAAAAAAGCAAGGATTTTCACCTCTCATGAATTGGAGACTTTTTTGAATCGTGCACCAGATATCGAATACCTCGATTTAAAGGTAAACAATACGTATTAATTTTGTAAATTTCAATTGTAAATTATTTTTCATTAATTTATTTTGTTAATGTTTGAATTAATTTATTATAACTTTTGTTATTTTATTCTTATACAAACTTTAATTTTGTATTAGCAATTTGTTCGTGGAGTTAAATTTGATGTTAATATTAACATTTTGTTAATTATATTATTTCATTTTTCAGGTTATATTGATATTCGGAATGCTGGGAGCCTGCAGAGTAGCAGAAATGGTTCAGCTGAAGGTTCAAGATGTGCAAGAACAAGGAGATCTTTTGGTGGTCCACATAAGGGCTCAAAACACGAAAACCCTAAATTACCGTCGCTTCATAGTTGACAGTGTATATAAAGATATAGTGCAAAAGTATAGGAATCTCCGTCCCCAAGATTATAAAGAAGATCGGTTTTTCATCAGATATGAAAAAGGAAAGGGTAAATGTACACGCCAAGTCATTGGCGAGCATAAAATGCACAATGCCTCCAAAATTATCGCCACATATTTGGGATTACCAAACCCAGAACTTTACACGGGTCACAGCTTTCGCCGCACATCCGCGACGTTATTAGCGGACGCAGGAGCCAGTACTTTGGATCTACAACGACACGGTGGCTGGAAATCCGCTACAGTCGCCCAAGGATACGTGGATGATTCTCATCAGAACAAAATGCAAGCTGTAAAACAGATCACTTCAATGATAAATGTGATACCAGGTAAATTATATATTGTTTACTTTCAAAGTAAACAATATCATTGTCCAATTAATTAATCATTATCATCTTCAAAATTTTATTAAAACACGAAATTTACAGAATCCAGCATCAAACCAACTAATCCGACCAAAACAGCTTCAAGAGTCGATCGAAAAACCACTGCGCCAACCTCCACAATTACATCAGGTGCTTACATGCAGCAAGCTTCACGTATGCAGCCTGGAATATTTGATAGTCATATGGAGAAGGAAAATGAAGAAGACTTGCTGCAGTATGCTTCTCTTCAAGTTTTACCGGGAGATTTAGAAGACATTTCTGACATCGGAGACATGCTTTTTAACGTGCACGAAAAAAAATTCGAAAATGAAAATTTAGGTAAAAAATACTAAGTAAATCAAATAAATAAAAAAGTTTATAATAAAAATAAAATAAATATTATAATATAAAGAAAACAATTTTCTTTAATTTCAGAACCTGTGCAGCATGGTTATAGGGACGAGCCACGTGAAGAAGTGAATCTTTTTGATTCTACTTTCGACGAAGCTTTAGAAAATTTAAATGTCGAAAATATTACAGAAAAACAAAATTCTTCTGAATCTGTGAGTCGCAAAGAAAAAAGATCTCCACTCAGGGATGAGAATCAACGTGTTCCTCTTAAAAAACAAAAATATAATGATCGCGAAAACGGACCAAAAACATTAAACTTTAACGACTGCGTTTTTCACATTCATTATCATAAGTGAATTAAGTTTACTATATCCGAGTCCGATTTTAGGTACGTTAATATTATTATGAAACGAATTCAATTTACACTTATAAAAACTGATCAATTTTATTATAGTTGGTGTTTACGAATATTTATTATTATTATTATTGTTACGCGCCACGCGAAAATATTAAATACACTTTTAAAAAAGAACAGTAATTTTATATAATTAAGGTTTAAGCTCGACAGTAAAAAAAGGAAAGATGAAAAATTAGTACAAAACATTGTGATTTATTCGTTTAAGTAATAAAATTGACCAATTGTTTTATTTTCGTTAAATATTATATAAACATTATGTAATGACTTATTATCTATGTTAAAACCAAAGATATTACTAATCATAAGTGTTATTACTAGACTGAAAATTTTAATATATATGTTCATTAAGAATGTTTGAAAATTGGTACAATAAATAATATAAAAAAAAACTTTCGTGCCTAGCAGCACAATATACTATTTCATAAAAATCATATATATTGACAATATATGAACAATATATTGACCATATATTTTTTAATATTTTTCATATATGGTCAATATATGATTTTTCAAATAATATATTGTCAATATATGTTTTATGTATGGACAATATATGATCCTTTTCACTATCTTCATATATGTTCATATGTATAAGAACATATCCAACACCATACATGTTCGAAATTTTATATATAAAAAAATATTCAAACCAAATGAATCACGATGACAAAATTAAAAAGAAGTTGAATAATTCTCACGGATTTTCTTGTTGTCATATTTTTGTACAAATTAAATGAATTCATGATGAATAATAAAAATATAAAAAGGATAATTTTAGTTTTGAATGTTTTGTTTGATATGTTTTATCATGACGTCGTGAATGCTTGCATTCGCAGTGATATTTAAAACAAAATTACGGCGCATAATAAGTTTCAACCGAATTAGGCAAGGCCGGCTGAACAAAATAATATAAAGCCAAGCGAGGCGCGGCATCTTTCATTGGGTCCGGCGGTTTGAAAAGCGCGGGTAATGCGGTTTGGCTGTGCCTTTTGTGCGCGTCCGGCGGTTTTCAATTCGGCCACAAAATAAGCTTCATCAACCACCGAGCGAGTTGCTCGCGCGATTAACAACCGAATTTGTGCCGAATAACCAAATTATTGCGAGTCGCCCTCGCATATGTTTCGTGAAAGCGCCCCCGACGTGTGTGTTATCGCGTTCCGTCCTGGAACACGTGTAACGCCCAATCAAGCCTTTATTCACCTCGCAATCACAAGATTATGTGCCCACGTGGCGTGATCAAAATCACCCAAACATTTTATCACTCGAACAAAAATCAACAACAACAACAACAAAAAAGCTAACAATTTCGACCAATTCAATGTTTACTGTCAACAAGATGCAAATTTGCGTTTTCATGTCTTTGTGTGATCCGCTTAGGTCGTTCCGAATACTGAGCTCTGACCGCGCGTGGACAAACAACCCGACAAATTGCTTTCCCATCTTCCCAAAACAAAAATAGATTATAAAAATCCACCCGACTAATTGATCATAACTTTAGTTGCGACAACATTCGGTCTGCTATTAGAACATACTCTTTTTCAGTTTTTTCAGAGTCTTTGGTAAACAAGAATTGTTTTGTCTTGAATTGTGTCTTAATTTAAGATGTGAAGTCTTGTATCATTGCAATCGAATATTTTGAATTCCGATACATTTTGTCAGACCTGTTTAAGGTGGTTCAAACAAATTAGTGTCTTAATTCAAGACGCCATCGGTCATACCACCTAGTGTCTTAATTTAAGACACTTTGAAATACACGAACATATTTCAGTGTTCTAAATAATTTAGTTAGATTTTCAAAATTTTCCGAAATTTATTGATCTCGAAAATTGATTTTCATTTTGTAAATTCCTTTCAACAATCTTGTGTCTTAATTCAAGACGTTTCCATACATAAAAATCTTCTGCCTTAATTTAAGACTTATACAACTAACAGTTTGTATCTTGTTTTAAGACATCTTGCCATTCACAACCAAACATATTATACAGTGTCCTAAATTTTTCAATAAATTTTCAATTTCAAATATGTGTATCTTAATTTCAGACGGTTACACAACCTTTATTTGTGAAATTCAAAAGCGACACTTTTCCAAGCACATTTTATAAATTTCTTTGATTCTTTGAAAAATCTCGTGTCATAATTCCAGACACTTTTATATAAAAAATCTTCTGTCTTAAGAAGTCTGACTTTAAGACTGACACGACTCAAATTCAATTAAACTTTCATTTTGAAAAAATATATATCTTAATTTAAGACGAATTGTAGAAGCTTAATTTATAAATTTCAAATGCGACAATTTTCCCGCCAAATTTCATATATTTCTTTGAAAAATATCGTGTCATAATTCAAGACACTTTTATATAAAAATTCTTTTGTCTTAATGTAAGACTGACACGACTGAAATTTTAAGATACAACCAAACATATTTCAGTATCTCAAATTCAGTCGAACTTTCATTTGAAAAAAATGTATATCTTAATTTAAGACGGATCAATTGAAGACAGCTTAATTTATAAATTTCTAAAGAGGTAGTTTGGTGAGATAGAACAGCGTGAGTCGGACCTTTACTTACAATCGGAATATCAATGCCCCGAACATGGACAAAAGAGCAAAACATTTAAAATCGCGACACGACCGGCCGCAAATCAGAGGAAAATGCAGTTTGAGAGGGCAGCATTGTTAAAAGGACGTAACAAGTGCTCGTTTGAACACGATTTAGATATTTGGTGTGCAGAGTTGTAGCAGTTGACTGAGGGGGTGGAAAAAGGGTGGGGTGTGCGTTGGCCCGCGGCTAGAGCGCCAAACAGAACGGTCCTTTCCCACGGACAACCGGCGGCCGCCTCGGGGCTGTTTGATGGGGATGCCCACGCTCCATACATGTGCGCCAGCTATATACCGTTGTCTTCCAATTAACGTCATATTGTGCACAGACTGCGTTCAAACGTTCATACATGTCCGCGCGTACCGAGACTGCCTCTTATACAACTCGATTTACCATTAATACTCGTGTTCTCTGTTTTGTTCATCCCCTCATATCATTGCAAAAACCTTTTTAATAAATTTTCATTAAAACAACCCCGTGGCAAAAAGGATCACATGTCCTGTCGCGTATACCGTTGACAAAACATCATTCCCAGGTACACGTTTATATATACCTTCAGATATAACCGGGATCAATTTTGTTTGGTGAAGAACTTTTAGCTTTGGACATGTATTGAGTCAGATATGAAGTGACGTATTTGATAAAATATAAATATAAAGTTCACATTCATTTATAAGTTCCGTATATGATTTACGGTATATATGGTGTCGTATCAGTAATAGAAGATGAATATTGAGTGGAAAATTGTATATGGTTCTACATATGAAATGTGGATCATATATTGAACCATATCCCTAGTAAAAAGGATCATATATTGTCCATACATAAAACATATATTGACCATATATTGACAATATATGATCTTTTTACTAGGG
>JAAMPD010001461.1:59013-103139 GCA_025266255.1 Trissolcus basalis | reverse complement strand
AAAGTGTCCCAGTTATGGGTAAATTTTTCGTTTTCTTTTTCTTCCTCGTTTTTTATTTTCACAAAAATGACCATTTTGAGTAAAAAAAAAAAAAAAAAAAAAATTACTCACAATGTTTTCTGTTTTTTTTTTTCTTTGCAATTCAGGCACTCAGTATGTTACGTTAGATAACGTGACCGTCACCAGAGATTGTCCTGGAAACTGGAGCTCGAGGGACGAAGTAAAAAGCAAAAAGAAGCACATAATCGAGCGACTTCTATCGTAAGTTCAATTTTTATTTGATTTTGTATGAAAATTCGACGGCTCGGTTGAGAGTTCGCTGCTTGAATTAAAGGAAACTTTGGAAACAACTTTTGCGCACTTTTTTCTCACACAAAAAAAAAGTCTACCGTCATTGAAAAAGTTGGAACCGTGTTAATGCAAAGTTTGATCGACGAATCCTCTGACAGCGGTTCGTTCATGAAGTTTTTCACTGATCCTTTTTTTTCTCATCCACAGGGACAAGCGAGGCGGAATTCCGACGATACCTGAAAACATGACCATTTTTCAGAAAAAACACAAGCATGGTGTCATTGACGTCTGGTGGCTTTATGACGACGGAGGTGATTAGACAATTCCATCCAATTTAATCTTTATTTTTCATCCAATTTACATTTTAATTGGTTGTTTATTTTTAATTGCGCACTTCTTCAGGGCTTACCATTTTGCTGCCGTATATAATCAGCACCCGTTCCAACTGGGAGCATTGCGAGATGAGGATTTTTGCCTTGGCCAATCACAAAACAGATATCGGTGCTCAGGAGAAAGAGTGAGTTGCTTCATCAGAAATGTTTTTTTTCTATTGAAACAAAGACCCAAAGTTCGACCTCTTTTATTTGCACGGGATTAATGAGTCTCTTTGCTTACAGGATGGCGGAAATAATGAGCAAATTCCGGATCAAATACACATGTTTGAGGATGGTTGATGACATTAGCGTGCAGCCTCGAGAAGAAACAAAAAAATTCTTTGACGACCTTATCTCTGATTTTCGCACCGGTGACGATTCGGATAACATTAATGGTGATTGATCAATGCCTTAATCAAAAACTTATAATAAACGAATAGTTTACATCATTAATAATTTTAAATGTTTTTGAAGTTAATATTAATGTAATTTTATATGTTTGCATTTTGATTGTTTCGAATGAATTTTATGAAACGTTGTTTTAGATTGCGGAGTCACAAATCGAGAACTCAACAGCTTGAGAGACAAAACCTACCGTCAGTTACGACTACGGGAATTACTGTTGGAACATTCTAGTCAATCGACACTAGTTGTGATGTGAGACATTTGTTTTTTCTTTAGTTTTGATATTTGTAATTTTACAATGTCAGCTTTTAATTGACATATTTGTTTATGGTATTACAGGTCACTGCCGATGCCTAGAAAAAGCGGAGTATCTGCTCCCCTATATATGGGTTGGTTGGAAGCACTGACAAAAGATCTGCCCCCAACTTTGTTGATAAGAGGAAACCATACATCGGTCCTCACTTTTTATTCGTAGTATTATTAAAATTACTTACATTAACAAACAACCTAGAAAAATACCAATTTTAATTGGAGTCAATAATTCATATATTTATTATTTTATAAGTTGACTTTTATCGATGTTAACATTATTTATTTATAATTTTACAAATTAAAGACCCATGCCTTTTGAATTAAATTAATTATAACTTTTGAAACATTTTTTTTTAATATTTAAAATTTTTTGTACAACGAAAGAAGTTTGTGGGACCTAATTCATTTTTTGTTTTCAAGTATTGATATGGTCTTGTTACACTAAAAAATAAAGAATAACTAATCATGATTGTTAGTGTGAATTGCTCAAGTGATTCTTGAAAACAATTATAGCTAGTCGGTGACTATCCCCGAATTGAATTTTTAACAAAATTGTGTGCTTTCAATGAGCAAGTGTGTTGTCGCTTTTTCGGTAACAATCCCAACGAACATTCGCACAACATTAGAAGATCGGGCCGACACAAAAGATAAATGTCTGTCCATAAATCAGACCATTATTAGTATCGCCTCTGTCAGCGATAGCTTCGGTCTTCCATTGTCGTCAGCCGAATGGGATATTCATATACAGCTTAGTTTACATCGTTTTAACAGCGATTTTGTTGTTTTTTGTATAAAATTAAGTTTTTCAGATTGTTTCTTTTCTTTCTTTCTGTTTCTTTTAATTAAACACTGATTAACAAAAATCAAAATCACACTGTATCGTAATGTCAAATGATGTAATTAAATATTTAATTATATGAACCTTAGCGTGAATGCGTGTTAAAGGTGCCGACATGATGTTGATGTGTGATAAAATAATTGATTAATGTGTGATGATCATGCGTTTGGCTAATTTTTTGAAAATCATTCTTCACCAGTGTGGGGACGCATTGATTTTAAGGACAAGCTAATAGAGATTTATGTTTAACAACTACTCTTCTCGACCCCAACGAAATCATTTGTACAGGATTTATTTGGAGCCGAGTGGACAATCGTTTATTTGTGTTAAATAAACATTTTTATGCGTTCACGATGAAACGTTTTTCCAAAACAAATAACGTGTGAGAGAGTGATTGCGTCGACATTATAAATATAATATAATTTAGTAAAATCAAAATGAAAAAAAGAAAAGAAATAGTTATTTATTGTATAAACTGATTGTATAATATGAAACCGTGAAATTATTTTTAATTCAAATTTTATAAATCAAAAATTATATCGTAGGTGTATATTTTGTAGTCGAGTGAATGATTCGTGAATTTGTGATTGTAAAAAAATGTGTGAGAATTGAAGGCGTTTGATGTTCCTATAACATGTAAAAGTGAAACGTTACTCTAAATTGTAAATTAGTGTTTAGTTGTATAATGTTGTTTGTTCAGTCTTGTTTTCTTTTTTTTTTTTTTTTTTAAGAAATCCATAGTATTATAATGCTTGGTTTAGAGATGCGAACCAGCATAGATTGTACTTAATTATAGCTACTCAGATATATTTAATATAAATAAATGGTTTAACTAAACACATCTTAGTTCTTTCAAATGTATCAAAATTTATTGACTTGTTGTACATAAGTATTTTTCATCGTCACTTTTGTGATTTGTTCAATTTAATCATTTGTTACGCTACAACACATGTATCACATTTGAGAAACTCATCATTTACATATAAACACACTCACACCTGTGCAATTTTTTCATGTATATAAAAAAGTAAAAATCTTCAAAACTTTTGACGTGACTTAGTATTCTCTATGGGTCCGAAACTCTTGAACTGGTTTATTTTGTATATCCGCGCTCCTTGATCGAATTGAAATACTTGAAGATCTAAAAGAAAATGTTACACTTTTTAATAAAAAAAACATTTAAAATTCATATTCTATTAAAATGTCCAATAGAATTTTTGATCTGTGCAAAAAAATCATTGTGATTACAATATTCATAATCTATTTCTCTTACCAGCGAAATAGTCTAATTTAAAAGAATGCTACGTGTAAGAAAAGTGTAATAAATAAATTTCTAACTCATATTACAAGATTTGTAATTGAGATAAAATGCAATCTATCGAACAAAGAATATAATATTTTCTCTAATACACAAATTATTTAACTGAACACGTCAATTTGTTTGTTCGTAGATAACATGTCGGAAGGTAAATGTTAAAAAACCGGATGCAAAAATGAAATACTATTCATTAAATTTTACACAACCTTCCGACGTTGTCATGTTTAAAAATTAAAATTGCCATTTCATCGCGTCCCTGTACATCATAAATGTTATGAGAATAAAAAAACATGATTTATGCATCAGCTTATTCGCGCATTTAAATTAACGATATTTAAACTGTCCATTTTATCTTTTTTCACAAAAGTGTTTCAATCGCAAGCCTTTTTTTCAATTCAATTTTTTTCCGTCAATAGGTTTAATGAAACTCATTCGTTCGTCAACTTATTTTCTCTTACATGAAAATTCAAACAGACGTTATTATCTCACTGTATGTTTACACGAGTTGAGTGTGCTCATTACTTGGATTTCGAACATTTCTATACAGTTACACTGTATTAAAATGCCTCATTTACGCCAGCCACTCGGACCAATGACTGATAATAATTAATAACCCCAGCATATAAAAATTCTAACAAGGATTAAAAATACGATAACAAAAAATAGCAAGCCACATAAGCGTGACGTACAATTGACAACATGTCGTAGAATTCTTTCATTTAACAAATAACAATTTAAAAAATCTTTTAAAAGCAGCACTGGTGTCCAGCAAAAGGTCAAAATTTTTTCCAGGAAGAAATCACAAGAATACGACTTGAAAATTGTTTTGAAAGTTAATGTTATCGAACGAACTAGGAACTGCGAATTGTCAATCATTTGAATTGACAAATAATGAATTTGAATTAATGAAAACAAATGTGGGGTTGGCAGAAAAAAGGAGGTAATTGTGCACAAAATGGCTATACACTTAGCTCATTTTTCCTGTTAACTGCAGAAATCAAAGTTGATTATTGTAATAGAAAATGTAACCTCGAAATGGACAAATTTGTTAGATAGACTAGCATAACTGAGGCTACAAAAATAAAGATAAAATGTTGAAGTTTTGCTGGTGAAGAGACAGAAAGCGTGTGCTTATTTGACAGTAAACTGTGTATGTTGACTAAAATGAAATGCGAAGCACACAAAAGAGTGGGCTCACTTGTCGTTATTGGTAGTTTCATAGATTCTGGCGAAGGTGGGTTGAATGTGGTCCAAGATGTCGGTGGTGAGCATACCCCTTTGCTTGATTTTGAAAGCGCTGGCGCTACTCTCGCGAATAAGCCTGGAGGCGGCGTAAGCAGCAGCCATCATGGGAGAAAGCGAGGAATCCGAGGATGCTGTTGCCTGCGACCAGCAAAGGAACACCGCAAGCGCACCCGCGACAAGATCACCTTGACCTCCGCAGCGTCTGTTGGATCCTGGAACTGAGCAGGAGAGCATGTCGGTGCCTTTGTGAGAGTCAACTATGAGATCCTTGACGCCCTTCAGAAGGATCACGACATTCTTGCCGATGGTTGTGGCGAGGTGCTTGACTTCGTTGGTTTTGGGCACCGGAGCTGGCTGCACCTGCTTCTCCATGAAAGCCTTAACCAGGTGTGTGTATTCGAAACAATTTGGCGTGAGAATAAGGCAAGGGTAGTCTCGAATTAACTCAGGTTTCTGGCAAACAAAGTAGAGCCCGTCCGCATCTAGCACCAGGGGCTTGCGCAGATGACGAAGTTCAAGGATTAGCCCGCAGATGACCTTGAATGTCTCCTCGGAGCGACCTAGCCCTGGACCTATGAGCACCACTTGTAACTTCTCCAACCAGGGTTTGATCAGTTTGAGAGCTTCCTTATTGTCGAGCACTGGGTGCACCATGAGCTCTGGACTGTAACACTTGATCGGGGTCGCTGCGTCCTTAGCGCAAAACACATGGACCAAGTCGGCTCCCACTCGCAGCCCACACATCCCTGCAAATAACATTTATTTTCGCCATTATTATCGTCTATTCTTATCTTAGAACAAGTCAAAAGCAATAAAAGATACAACAACAAGTAATATGAAGAATACTAAGTGGAAGATATAACACACAATCTCAGTGCCACTTCTTTTTATTGAGTCATTCGTGATTATTCAAATGAAGTGAGGCCTAATGTTTTGTTAATGCGATTTTGGAATAAAAAGCTTGTTTATATTCATGCTCAAGAGTCGTGATTTGTTGCTGTTGTTATTATCGTCGTCTATTTTATTTAAATATATTTGTTGAAATAGTTGAACAAATTTGTCACCTGCAAAATAAGGAGCCCCGGTATACTCGATAGAGCCTCCAAAAATGCCGATACGACCATTCTGACCTTTGGTCTTGGTTGAAACCAGTTGAGGAATCATCTTCTTGACAGAACGCATCAAGCGCTCCTCCGAAGAAATCGAAGTTGCCGACATGGTGCAGAAAGACCTACCGACAAACAATCGTTTAACCATGAAAAGCATGTCAAGTCTACGCATGAGACCGACGACATTCAGAATAATCTGCAGCGAGTTGTGTACCTTTTGAGATGGAAATGCTACAGACACGGACAATTTACAGCAGGGATGTTGCCCTCTATGAAACGCACTGCCAGACGACCAATGTTGTTGTGTTGTTTAAACGGTCGTCGAGGTTAAGGTTAAGTCGCAGTGACATTTTTGACATCTCACCCTCTGCCCATAACAAATGAAACGAAATTATCATTTGAATGTTCAATTCAAAAACTATTATATTACATTTTGTATTTTTATTCATTCCTCTTTAGAGTTTATCTTGTTTTCGTTGCTTTTTCAATAATTCATTATTATAGCAATTTTCCGATACAAAAAACATGTCAATTTATTTGAAAATTATTTGTTCAATCATTGAAATAAAAATAGAGTTGGCTAAGATAATTTGAATGTTTTTGATTTGCGCGCGAAACAGCAGCGCCAACTGCGGTGGCTTTATTCAAGCTCGTTGACAGGAGCGAGAGCGCGTCCACCACGCGTTCATTGAACGATTGTTGTGGCTATATAAATATGTACAAATATGGCTGGCAACTTTTGGCAAAGCTCTCATCAGTAAGTAGACAATTGAAACCCTTTCTCCTATCGTTTGCCATGTTTTTATCATTCTAAAAATTGCTTCTTTTCTGCGACTTACAGCCAACAATGGTTACTAGATAAACAGGATCTCATCCGAGAACGACAACATGACTTGGCGATCCTCACCGAGGAAGAATACCAAAAACTCTTTATTTTTTTCGCAAATTGTAAGTACTATTTTATTTTAATCACTTATAATCAAACAACAACATTTCATTTCACATCGTTCGTTTTCTATTGCTCCGAAAATGTTCTTTCTTTCTCGTTTAAATAATGAATAATTGTTTGATTAATTTTGATATCATTTTCAGTTATCCAGGTATTGGGGGAGCAATTAAAACTAAGGCAGCAGGTTATAGCAACAGCAACAGTATACTTCAAAAGGTTCTATGCTCGAAATAGTTTGAAATGTATTGACCCTTTGTTGTTGGCGCCTACGTCTGTATTTTTGGCATCAAAAGTCGAAGAATTTGGTGTAATTTCAAATACCAGATTAATCACAACTTGCCAAACAGTTGGTGAGATATTAATACAAATAATTTTTGTCCATAAAATGAAGTAACCTTTATTTCTATTGTTTATTTCAAAATATTTGTTTAAAAGTAAAATGTGAAATTCAAAGAATTAATTTATGATTTATTTGCAGTGAAGAACAAATTCAACTATGCTTATTCACAAGAATTTCCATACCGAACAAACCACATTTTGGAGTGTGAATTTTACCTCTTGGAGCATTTAGACTGCTGCTTGATTGTATATCAACCTTATCGGCCATTGCTGACTCTGATTCAAGATGTTGGAGCTGATGACCAATTACTTCCGCTCGCCTGGCGTATCATCAACGATAGTTTGCGAACTGACGTGTGCCTGCTTTATCCACCATATCAAATAGCTATTGGTATGTTTTTTATAACTCAAATTACCTTTTCGTATCATAAAAATATTCATTTAACTTTATTCTATATTTCAGGATGTTTACAAATAGCTTGCGTGATCCTACAAAAAGATCTCAAGTCATGGTTTGCAGAGCTGAATGCCGACATGGAAAAGATACAGGAGATAGCTCGGTACATAATCAATTTGTATGACCTGTGGAAAACTTATGACGAAAAAAAGGAGATCCAAGCTCTACTCAACAAAATGCCAAAACCAAAAGCTGCACCGCAACGTTAAATCGACCTTTACATGATTAGTTTTCGCCATTTTTATTTTTATTAGGTTTTTGAACCAATTGTAATCATTTCAATCATGCTCAGGCAAACTTTTTTTTTTCTCCAATCAATCAATTTTTGTCAAATGAAATGAAATTTATGATTAGTTTTGACAATTAAAACAATGTTTTATTCCTCAATGAAACGACATTTTGTAAATTACATTTTAATATAAAAACACTTTTATAAAAAATTATGTACACTGCGAAAATCTGCGTTGAAATGAGTATTATTTAGAATTACGCGCTTTCCAGAATTTCTTCACTTCGTCGTGTCCTTCCTTACTGACAACTATCGTACGCTTTCTACAATAAAATGATCAAACAGAGAATGAAATTAATTTGAACAGAGTGAGAAAATATAACTGTTGTATAGACTGTTTATTAAAATACCTATCATTGTGCCAAATGAGAATTCCAGTTGCAATAGCGTGATCGCGCAAAGTCTCAAACTCAGATTGTGACAAGAATTGGCTGTAGAGCATGCCTTCCGTAAAGACTATCCGGTCCCTTTCGATTTCCCAGAGCTTAATTTGATCAACTATGGTAGGTGGTAATATAGGTGGTCCGGCTTCAATGAGTTTTGGGTGAGCGTGTTGTTGCAAGTAGCTGTAAAAATACAATTCGTTGGATCGTTGACATCTTACAAACAAGCAATTTTGTATTTATGCAACATTTGTTAAATTACCCAATAATTTGTGCTGCGGTTATTCCACTTTTCAAAGCTTGACGTACAGAATCTCTAGTTATGATTGCGCAAACCATACTTGGGAGTCTATGAATCAGACAAAAATCTTTTGTTATTTTTATTATTTATTATATATAGGTAAACTTAGTTTTCGCGAACAATATGGCGGCCATGCGAATACAATTTCGACCACTTGATTGGTCGAGATATACTCTCGATTGGTCAAAATATTGCCTGCGAAAACTAAGTTTAAACTTTCAATGAACAATAAAGCTAAATGAAATGAAATATTGAATAGCAGCTGACCTTGAAATAATTTCACAAAACAATCCAAGCAATGCGACCTGTAGATTTGAATTTGTATAAGCGTAAACTCGAAAGTTTGTCTCAACAATGATGTATCTATCTTTCTCGACATCCCGAGAAAGGGGCTTGTTCTGTCCAGTCGCTATGTTTAAAGCAAGCCTTGTCGGATAGAATCTGAAGATTATAAACAATAATTATCAATGAACAAGATTTGTGGTGAGTTGAATGAAATACGTTGACAAAAATCAAATTGAGCGACCTTCCAGCTTTACGTTTTCTTTGGTAAACTAGACCGAACTCTCGCAAATGTTGTAAGAAAGTGAGCAGCCCTTCAGACATTCCTTCTGTGCTGTAATCTTTGCCAAGAGTGGAAAAGTTGAGTTGAAATAAAAACGACAAGCATCCAACCAAATCGAGTCCTTTTGCTTCTATGGTGTCTAGATACTGCAGGATGAAGTACCACACCTAAAATTAATTAAGTGAGAATGTCAAGTGAGAAGGTTCTTTCTGTAGTTGTGAACGTGTCATTAACGCGTTACCTGTGCTGAAGTATCGAGGAGCAGAAATTGAAAACCAGCTTGAGTTATGACCGGAATCCCATCCCCATCATCAACTTTCATCAGTCCTGCATGTAACATGATTCTTACCGCATCAATTGATATTCCTAAAAACACAACCACAACAATTTTCAATTTTTTTTTAAATTCTCTGAATAATATGAATTAAAATATTATATATTTGACCTTCTTGCTGTTGTGAACCTGCCAAGTAATGCAAAACACACTCCCACCTTTCCAAAGCGTAAGAATCTAAAAACGTAACATCTCGTGGTTTACTATCGGTTTCTAATTGATTTGACATTGTCCATGGCCGACCGCCACCTAACAATGCTATTTTCAAGTGCTTTTTGAACGTGCTGTTCAAAACCCATCCCGGCATACCACCAGGAATAGCCGTCTCCTTCCAAACATTCAACTCATGTAAAACTCGAACAACATGTTCATGCTCTTCAGCGTGTAATTTCGAACACCACGATGCAATTACAGCCTGAGGTACAGGCTGCTCCACAAATAGTAAACGCATCACATAATGCCTGTAACAATAAACAAATCATCATTTACATTTTTACAAACTTATTACACTTTTCCTCCAAATAAATAATTATACATTTCAAGACAATTTTCAATCCAATTCCACAAACTAACTTGTTTAATCAATCTATCTCTCTGTTACTTAACCTTGCTATAACCGGTAACTCGCGAAAAACAGCCAAACAAATTGGTGGATTTTGATACAATTTGTTCAGTGTCTCTGGAGGTCTAGATTTTAAATACTCGTGAAGATTACAGTAACCGCTGAACCGCAAACTCCCACTTGACATCTTTACGCGTAGCTCATATCACTCGGATAATAACGTAAACAACTATCCACCCGCCGGTATTCACTCCGTAAACCAGTCAGCAATTTAGGTTATGTTATGTTACTGACGTTTTAAATAGTATTTTTTTAATTTATTTATTTATTCTTCATTCTCTTTATTTATGAACATCATACAATTACTCTATACATTTTTTCGTCATCGTTCTTTTTTTATCTCAAAAAAGTAATTAAATGTCTTGTTTACATTTACACTTTCTAGGAGCGCCAAATTTAAAATGTAATATTAACTTTTTTTTTTATTTTAAAAACAGAATTGTTATACAATTCAAGTCATTAAATTTAGAATAAACGATTTCCAATTCAAAATTGAATAATATTCTAAAACAAAGAACATCATTTGACATTTTTTTTGTGTCTTGAAAACAGTTGCTGGGTTAGGACTTTCGAAAACTTGACATCAAAAACTGAAAATTTGGATTGAAAAAGAAACGCTGAAAATTGTCAAGTTGAAGAAAAAGTAACAAGAAACAGTTGTTCATGCAAACCTACTTAGATTTTGTATATAAAATTAGATGACGCAATTGGTGACAAAATTTGCAAAATGCCTCGTTCTATGAATCATTCTCATAAAAGTGGTATAATTATACTTTTGATGTTATTATTATTCTTTCATTATGTTGTTCAAATGATATGGTTGTTAAAAATGATGGAAAAAAAAACAATGCAGGAACTATTCCAACAACGCGAGGGAACAAGTTCAGTCGACAAATATACAAAATGAGTTCAGCGAATGTTAGTCGTCTAGCTGGAGGAGCGGATTCGCCAGAAACCACAGAGGAATCACAAAAAACTGATGAGAATGAACAAGAAATCAAATCTGATATGGAAATAAAATCTGATACTGATAGCAAGAAAGAACGTTCGGAAGAAGAAGAAAACATGGCAGTTGACACAAACTCTGAAATGGAGGATGGCGAAGTGAAAAAGTTTCCTTCGTTGGAAGCTTTTTTAACAGGGTAATAAAAAAACTGGGTAAATAATGAATGAAAAAAAGAGTGAGAGACGTTAAGATAGAAGTGTGAAACAAATGTTAAAGTAAGTATAAAATATAAGAATAAAAAGAGAAGGTAATTTTGTAATTATTTCAGAGACAAAAAAGTTGACGAGTTGATAGAATACGTTCAGAAAAATGTGCGCGAGGCTTGCGAGAGTCTGGCCGGGTTGGGAGACAATATCGAGCATGAAATAAAGGTGGATGCTTCCAAGCTCCTTAAAAGTATTCTTTGGATGCAGCTTTGATGATAATAATAATAATAACATAACTTGTATTACGAAAATTTGATTGAGTGATTGTTGGTTCAAATTGTATGACTTGTTTTGCAGTTGATGTTCGTGGACGTAATTGCTCGGATCCGAAAATGGGTAAACAATACCGAAGACAAGCTTGAAAAAAGCCTTGCCGAAACAAGAAACCTCCAGATTGAATTCAAAATTAAAATTGACTGTTTAGCGAATTGTGAAAATGACATGGAGGCTCTTCGAAGTCAACTTGCAGCAGCAGAATCAGTTGCGGCGACTAACATTAAGGTTACGATTAAAAAATGTTTAAGATAAGTCTTTGTTGTACAGCGATATAAGCTACTAAATGTTTAGTCTTTGTCATTATAGGATAAAAAGGGCGACGATACGAAAGGGGGTGACGAGTCGGCAGAGTTAAGAGCAAAATCGAGTGATTTGACAGCGTTGAGAGATTCCGCTGAAGATTGCGGTCCTCGAGAATCAACGATTAGCCAAAGTCATGGGGTATCTCGAGTCTCGTCCAAAGTTGATAATAGAATCTTACGCGATGTTCAAAGTCAACGTGAAACCGAGGTAGAGCAAACCAATACAATTACAAAACATTTCTTCTTTTCAACGTTTCGAATGTTACATTTTGTTTTTATTTATCTTTAGTTACAAAAAGAGGTGGAATGTCTGAGGAAGGAAAATGAACGACTAATCAAAGAGAGAACAGAATACGAGAATGCAGTGCAAAGAGCAATTCTCAAAGGCGTCTCTTCCTTGAACGTCGAAGCGCTTAAAGTCATGAGAAATCCACCCACAACCTGCTACGATCCTTGTGGACAGTCCCCATCTTTCATGTAATTCTTTGATCCTTCTATCAATTGTTATTTCATTTGCATTGGTGCTTTAACTCAAATTGAACGTCAAACAAATCATTATCATGTATATTGATATAATGCAATTCAAAACCAATCAGATTATTTATTTCAATACATCAAACGCTATTCAATTTTAACTTATTAATGTCACGATAGTTAAATATCAATCAGTGTAGCTGCAAATATCTATCATTTGTCATTTAATGATATCACTCATTATAACAATTCTTGGAACATTCTTTCATAAGCACTCGATATAGTTTTACATAACTTAATGTTATTCCACAACCTTCAGTCTCATACAACAATTCCTTCTTACGTGTTCATTCATTATTACACGATTAAACTACTATTCACAAAATATTTTCACATGTTTTCCATCCAATTGTCTTGAAACTTTTTATTTTGATATTTCAATTGAAATAAAAAAAGTAATTGTCATTTTGTGACTTTCAAGTAGTATCACGTGTCAAGCATCTCAAGATCCTGGAAAAAAACTTAAATCATTAAGACATTTACTATTATTGTTTGATTCAAAGAAAAAACTTTCGATCTTATTATTCCAAATTTTTTCTTTCCTTTTTTTCAGAGAACCAATGGTCCCCTGCGCAGCACGAATGTCGGACAATTTGCATGGATCAAACATGTCAAATTATTCTGAGTCACAAACGGTGAAAAAGAGCCATGGAAAGAAAACTTGTACAAATGCAAACTGTCCCTCTGCAAAGAACCGTAAACGATCGCTTGCGCAGAGTCTGTTGCTACTCAACGAAAGAAATACAAATTGCTGATGAAAGGGGCAAAATTTTGTTACAATAATTGTTCAGACAAATTATCAACTAAATGAAACTGGAAAAAAGAGAGTGTGCAAATTCAAGTCGAGGGTGGGGTAAAGAAAAGACCAACTGGTTACGGTACATTTAACAAAATGATAGCTTTTATTTGTAGAACTTTCATAAAACTCTTAATCTATCAACTGTAATACATTTTGTATACCTATTATTTCAAGATGATTGCCGGCTGCACGAGTCCACGATTTTCAATTTATACTTGTTTTTCCAAATTGTTGTTGACATCTGTTCATTTCAATATCAATATTGGTATTTTATTATCATTTCGTTTGTGTTTTAAAATTTTTCGTTAAAGGTTTTATTGTACTAGAGTTGTCATCGGAGAAACAAGCTGCCAGACAATGACAATTGTTTAGCAAACGCTCGGAGACAGGAATGTTGCTCGCGCAGTATTTGTAACAACAATTCCCGCGGTTTGATACATCGACGACGTTCCGAATGGCTGAATCGGATCGCCTAGTGGTCCACGAAGGTTATTCATGTAGGTACAACTACAAAAACTCGCGAGTCTCTTTCATCAAACTCTTTGGCTGCAGAGTTTGATGAACTCTTGTCTAAATACTTAATGTATAAATGTACAACATTCAAAAAATAGTATATATTTGTATTACAAAGGTACAACGTTTATTGTTATTCTTCGTAATACACGTTGGCTCGTTACTCGCGGTTTTTCTTGTTGTCTTTCAGTTGACGTTACTTTTGCAACAATACTTTGTAAGGTTTTTGTAAGTATATTTGTAAAAAGCAAAGATTATTTTTCATTATAACAAATCGTGCCCTGTGAGAAAACTCAGGGCATCAGCAATATTGTCCCAAATGTCGTTCGGTCAGCAGACAAGGCTTCTCGCGCCTCTTCTTTTTTATTTTCTTTAAACATTTTGATGTGTCCACCTTAATATCACTTTATATCGTAATTCTGGCTAATAAGGCATCGTATTATTTTACAATTGGTTGTAACGGTCTGTCGTTGATTAAGTTATTTGTTTTGTCAGAACAAAAATCACAAAAAAGATCAAAAACCAAAAATCAACAGTAAAAAACACCAAACCTTTGTTTATTGAAATGAAAATCATTTTCACCGTTCAACGTATAATAAAAGTTGTGTGCAAGTAAATAAATGCAAAAAAGGGATTACGTAACAATAAATAAGTAGATGCTTGGGTGCGAGGATCGTTGTTCTTGGCAGGACCCTACTTTTTGTGCACGAGATTTAAGAACTCTTCACGAGTCTTCGGGTCGTCGCGAAACACGCCCAACATGGTCGACGTCACAGTTTTGCTGTTGATTTTTTGTACGCCACGCATTACCATACACATGTGCCTGTGAAAAATAGAGAAAACAAGTTTATTACTCGGTTTGATTATAAATTTTATCAATAATTGGCAAAACCATTTTGAAATGCAAAAAAAGCTGTCGCGTTTCGTAACCAAGCGACGCGTCGCTGGCCAAGTCTTGTTAGTTTTTGGCACATTTCTTCAATTGTTCTTTTTTTCATTTTTAATAGCAAAACCATGAGACCGCATGTCTCATGGATGCTTATAAAGTAAAAAATGGCCTCAATTAAAGATGTGAATCGAAAGAAAAGATAAACAATTGCTCATTCTGTCAAGATGATATTGACTTTCGACTGACACGCTTCAGATGTTAACTAACACAAGGCTGAATGCTTCTCGTTATGTTTTTTTCTAATTTTTTTAATGAAAAACTAGACGATTTTTATGTAACTGTTCGATCAAGTGTTTACAAATTGTTGCCTCTCCCAATTATATTGCAAAAATGGATTATTCAACTATATAATTATTGATTTGTTGAAGATATGTAAAAATGATTAACTCTCATAGACCTCAAGTTACAAGACCGGTAGTAGTAATATGATTTGTGATAAACAGTTGAACATTCATGATCTGTGATTGCAGTGGCGAGAAACAAGTGGCGAATCGGGTGTCTACTTACACTCCCTCAACCACGACGGCAACTCCTGCGGGCTGCACGGCTTTGGTTACAGCGACCGCGATCTGCTTGGTCAGACGTTCTTGAACCTGAAGTCGTCGGCTGTAAATCTCGACGATCCTGCAAGCAAAATAATCGACACATCAGTGACAAAAGTGAATTCGACACATTAAGATTGATTCCCCGATTGGAGCGGTGGCGACCTTGCCACGTGCAAACACGATTTCCGTTTACGTTCATAAATAATTGCGTATAATTTTTTTCTTCTTTTTTTCTTTCGTCTCATCGATGATGTTTTTGTTAATTTACGAACAGGATGATATTTAACAAACGTGAAAGTACCCGTCCAGCTACCTTCTTAGATTCTTTATCATCTTTTTCTTTTCGTTTAGTCTTAAATATGTATTTATTTATTTTCGTGGCAATGAAGGCCAAAGAGACCGGCAGTAATGCAGTCTGACAAGTGACGAAATAGCATATCGCCGTCAATGTCTGATAAACAGCACCATTTAAGGTTCTAGCGAATGTTATAACCAAGTGAAATTGACTTCTTAGTTATTGTGATTTTATTTGTTCAATATTCAAACAAAAATGAATTGAATTTGATACAAATTGACAAATAAGTATAAATAATGAATGAATTTTGTTTTTGAAAACTGAATTTTCTATGCGAAAATTTAAAGGTGTATCCATCGTTAATCAAATTAAAGCTAATTTGATTAACTAATTTTGAAAGAATGAACCATACAAAATTGAAAAATATTTGTTTATGAATAATTACCTGGCCAATTTGCTCAGACCGAGAATTTTTTTGCACGGCAAGTAGCCGATCGACACGTGCCCGTAAAATGGTACCAGATGGTGCTCGCACATTGAGAACATGTCAATGTTCTTAACCACGACCATCTCGTCATGATCTTCGTCAAATACCGCGTCATTGATTATGTCTGTGAACAAGAAAAAATCAGCGCCCAATTAGAGACTAATCAATTGTTGTGATTACATTTGTGAGTCAAAAGAGATTGGTCAATGCAGTGTCATGGAATTATTCAGGATGGCAAACAACAAAAAATGGAAAAACATTCAATTAAGCAGGATAAATTGTTCCCGGCTCATTTGGTTTGTTCAGTGATTCAAAATCGAGGTGTCACTCGAGATGGACAATAGATCTCAACGATCCCCTATTATATATGTGCATGTACTATATAATTATGTATTTATACTTTTTTTTATGACAAATGTTGGATTAAAGTGGAAGTATCACAACTTTACATCCTCGTGATGGATTTCCCTAAAATTATATAACCTTTTGTTATTCTTTGATATTAAAGGAATATAGTTTCATTTTAGGATTTTATATGACGTATTCAGATTCTAAAAAGCAATTAGAGAATAGGAGTGAAATATGACGAATTTAACAATTTTATGACGTGCGTAATTTTGATTTTAATTATTTTCTTTGTATTTCACTGCAACAATAATGTTTTTTACACATCAAAGATGTGATTGTGATGATTGATGGAAATTCTCTTTTTATATAGAATATAGATTGGTTACATTGTAGAGAGGGAGAGAGCATTGAATAAAATATTGTTGATTTTAAAAGATAGTTTTAAAATGTATGATTAATTTGATATGATTGTCAAATAAATGTTTAAAATTGTAGCAAAAGAAGTGATGACAAGTGGAAAGATGAAGATAAGTGAGTACTGGTAGAAATCACGGGTTAAGGTCTAGTTCCAGTGACAAAAGGCCGTGATTTACCCGGTATTGACCTACTTAGGAGAGCGGAACAGGATGGTGGTGGTTCGCAGCAATGGGGGTGCTCTCGAGCGTTACCACGGCAACGTTAACAAGAAACACCTTCGCAATGACCAGCGAGAGTGGCAGATGAAAAAAAGTAGTTGGTCCGATCGCAAAAGAAGTAGTGTCGCCAAGATCGATATATGATGCTAGACGATCCCACAGCCAAATAAATTGTTGCGATTACAAGGAAATGTAATTAGCGCTGACGCACAGGGAAAACTGTTTCTTGTGACGTCAAGTGCAATTCGCTGATACGAAAAAAAAAAAAAAAAAAAATTGAACGAACCGACAAGTGGATTCACGATCGATATTCCTACAAGAATTCGAGGGAGCAATTCTAATCGAAATCATGCGCGAAATAAGAGCGCGTCCGTGAACAAAGGAGCCAATACAATTTAGCCTGCGAGCATCATGAGATATAGTCAGCTTAAGTGAATTAAAGCCGCGATCAAAGTCACCACCTGTAGCTCTCTACTACTGCCACTTAAGCCAGACGAATGATGAACCAACCAAATCGGATTCCAATTCTTCAATCCATTTCACTATTATTTGATTGCACATGATTTTTTGACCTGCATATTTATATGAAATAAGATATTAAAATTGACACGTACCTTCAAGACTCTGATCGTATCCTTTGGTGAAAAACAACATGGCTTTGGCTGCTCTTTCCGGGGTCTTTAGGAGACCTTGTCGTTCAGGATCCTCACCGAGGGAACCCAACAGAAGCTTGTAACTGCGCGACATCTCTGGAAGCAGAGCCTCTCGGGTCGGAGGTCGATGGTCCAGCTCCAAATCATGGTGGAATGTACAATTCTCATGACCTATAGTAGTTAAGCAATTGTTCACTTTTGTTCATTAGCTCTTTGTAATATAGATTTCAGATTGCAATGATATGCACAGCGTTTTACAATCAAGTTGTAATTATAATCTTACGAGGACACGGAATAGAGTAAAAACGCGAGTTGGTTATTAAAAAAAAGCACCTTGCTGGAAATATAAGAGGCGAAGGAAAAAAAGGTCGGAAAAAAAGAAGGTAACGCCTCGAAGACAATAAAGTGTCGCGTTGACTGGTTGGAACTGCTTGAAAAATGATTTGATAGTTTTGACGGTTGTGGCATATTGTGAAAGCAAAAGGTAGATATAAGCAGCTGGTGATAGCTCAATATCGCGTCTTATCGCGAGGGGGTCACGACCCGCGGCACATGTGGCAATCGATCTCTCTGCCGAGCGCGTGCGATAATTGACAATTTTCGTTTCACCGGTGCTAAAGCGTTCGCTACAGGTTTTACACAGCGAAAAATTGCTCTTTAATTGTCGCGCGATAACTTATATAACGGTTGGCCATTATTTTTATCCATTTTTATAAACGAATGATTGTCGCAGAGAAAAACTCGCGTCAAGTTTATGCAAGACATGTTGACATATTGGTGTTAATTATTCAATATACATTTAAATGTCCCGGAGCAAAAAGTTGATTGAAAATTGTTGATTTTTTCATCGACTTTTGTCAATTAAAAGTTGAACATTCAATGTTGACATTTAATGCTAATCAATTAACTTTAAGACTGACAGATCGATCGCTCTTTCGAAATCATATATTCATTTGTATTATGTTTGTTAATTTGTTAGTTTCACAATGCAGCAGCAAATATATTGATTGACATACCTGGAGTTCTCAGAGTTCTCGGAGTTTTTGGAGTGCCGGGTACGTTGAGGTCCGAAGACTCGGTTTCGTTCCACGCGATGCCTCGCAGCGGCGCGGGCTTTTTCATAACATTTGTGTCATCGTTCGCTTCATATATCTTCCGTTCAGAATTCTTTGCGACGCCGTTCATGTTTGCGTTTCACTCCCAGAACAAACACCGATGGATTCTTCCTGCTTAATTTCCTTGCGACAACCGTTATAAGATGACAACCACAGGTGCGTCAAATTTGCAGTCCTCCTCTCTTTGCCGACTACAAAACAAATTTGTTCATACGTTCTAGGTCAAAAACCAATTCAACAACTTCCGTCACTCACTTCTCATTTTCCCTCTTTCTCTCACTCAATTTCAATTGTGACAACCTTTCACGCTATCAAATTATATTCAATTCCTAAGGATCTTTTTTCATTTCGTTTCTCACTTAATTCTCGATAAACCTACAGTTGCCTTTTATCAATCAAAGTAAATCCTTCATTTTGTCTCATTACTCTTTTACAGTACTCTTAAACAATATTTTCATATTATATGTTTTTTTTTTTAATATTCAACATTTAAACTTGAATTTTGAGACTTGAATATTGAAGAATAAAATCATGAAAAAATCAAACCTGCTTTGGGCCGTCGTTGAATACGTCAAGGTTGAACAAAGAAATAAAAAAGAAACTAAAAAAATAAAAAAAAATGAACTTCCAAGTTTGGAATAGCACTTTGTCAATCAGTGGTCCTGGGAGCAAGTGTAACCGGGAGTAACTCCGAGCGGTGCGATGTTACTTGTAGGAGCGACGCTGAGCGACTGAACTTAAGGCAGAGCGTGAGTGGAAACAAAATCCGTCGTCAGCTCGGCCGGCTACCTGATTTATGAATTAGGACCTGCGTAAAGTCGCCACTTTTCGCCGGGGGAATTGCGCTGAAGTCATTTCCCATTGACGTTCGCGCTTCCACAAATATGCTCTTCATAAATTTCACAATTCACTCTTCATATTTTCTTTTTCATTTTTTACAACAAATCGACGCCCCTTACGAAAAACATTCCATTTCAAAATTGTCAATGTTATTTTAAATCGGAAATGTTGAAATGGGATGTTTTTCGTAAGGAGCGTCGGAATAATCCTCAAAATTGACTTTTTCAAAAGTGACTTTTTTCACTCTCTAAAATTGTTTGAATTTGTTAAAAATCAATAAAACCTTGTAGAATAAAAATTACCAATGAAAATATTATATTGGAAAATTTGAGAGTTGGATAAGTTGATGGACAGAAAATTCCGCATGATTTTAAAAATGATATTAATAAAATAAATTGAAAAAAAAGAGAGAGAAAGAAAGTTATCTAAATTGATGTAATTTATTATAAACTGATTGGGTGGATCGAACAAACTGTTATCTGATTTTGGTTTACTAAAAATGAATTAGTTGTAATTTAAGTTTGATATAGGTGAATCGATTTTGTAATGGAGATTTTGTTTGTAATTAATAAGTCATTTTGTCGTACAAAAGATAATTGGATAAAAAGAGTGCGATAAACATTCCAACAATTGGAGATAAGATTTGATCGAGCTTTCTAGTTATTATGTTAATAATAGGTAGTCTATTTGGAATAGGATAAGTAAGCATTGACTCCGATTCGATAAGCAAGATATGCGGCAAGTTCATAATTAGACGAAAGAAACAAAGACGGAAGAAAGTTGGAGGCTGATTTTGTTTCAGAGAATTTGATGGGTTCGATTGTCGTCGAGTACGTCGTGCAAATGCATTCAATTATGCCGCTAGAGATAATGGAACAACGGGGGCAGATCGCCATGCAGTGGCTGTTCACTCGCATATGCTCTTCCACTACTCGCAACGGCCGAGTTTAACTAGCTACTACTACTGGCAAATCGATATCAAAATTTGTCGTCGCACTTTGCACCCAATTTGCCCAACTTTGATTTCCCTACTAATCAAATTCCATATAAGACTTCGACCATTCAACTTAATTCATTTACGAACTTTACATCTCAAATTATTCTTTATTTTTATTGTTACGCTCCTCTAAATAGGGATGAATATAAATTTAAATAAAAATATATTTCATTTCGGTTTAAACTTTGGCATTGATTCGGGATTCGCGTACCGTTTACAGTAATCGTGTCTCTAATTGACGTGTCACGACCGGGTCTTAGGCGTGAACTGGTGCCCGCCAGATTTATAAAGAATGAGGCTTTTGATAAGCCCGTACCTTTGTTTTTGCGATTTTTATGATGCATTGGGACCGCGGATTGAGATGGTTACACACTGAGATATAACGATAACGGCCAAACTTGGCAAAATCTTGCGAGCCGTCGGCAGCTATCTCTGATTCCGAAAGGCTCTGGTAACTGTGCGACCAAAGATGAAATATATCATTTAATCATTTATTTATTATAAATAAAATAATAATCTGGGTTATGCGGGGCATAACATTATTCATCTTTTTCATTTCAAATCCGACAACACTGTTTTTTTATATTCAACAAATTTTTATTTATTTTTCAATTTTATATTATAACTGATTTTACAATGAACAAAATTTAAACCTTAAGAAAATGTGATACCTCTGAAGTTGCATGTATATAGATAAGCATCATACTTCGCTCATCACGATCGTCAAATCAATTTATGATTGGTCAACTTTTTACTAACGGTAAATACGCCGATCACAATGTAAGCAAACATTTTTGTTTCCCAATAAATTTCTCTACAAATAATAACTATACAAATATTAAACATAAGATTGCAATCTTCAATAGTATTAACAGAATCAATTCGTTCACTCAACTTTTAAGATAAATAATATATTTCTCTGGGAGAAAAAACATGGCAATGAAAATCTGAATAAACGGTTTTGTAAATTTGAATCCATACAGAAAGCCTGCTGCCTTTGCATCCTTAGTTTACAACAAAACAAATAAAATCTGAGCAATTACAAAACGAACGATAATTGGAGTTACAACATTTTGACGAATTTATTTATTATGAATGGACAAATTTTGGTTTTGATATTGAGGGGAGAAAAGTTGTTCAATTGTGAATGACGAAACATGTGAACAGATGTATTCACACAGTGTGTTTTGAAATCAGAAGAAATGAGATCAGTGATTGACAAGATGGAGCAAAAAGTTAATCAAAATATCGCATTACTGTGCGAAGGTAAAATTGCAATATCAGTTCGCAGCGTGAAATCAGAGAGCACGCGCGCGTGTCCACGAGTAGCTTAATTTTTCATAGGATACATCCAACGATGGAATACGCGTTTCATTTATTGAATTACGCTCTACGCACTCTTTCATTTTCTTTTTTCATTCTATCGTTATATTCTATTCTTTACTCTTTTTCATGGAGTTTGTGTCTTTGTTTTTTTTTTTTTGAATGCATAAATAATTAGATAAAAATACATTTGGTAGTTCGAATAAATAATATAATTATTGAAAAAGGACAAATGATGACTATAATGAATTTGAGGTAAATTGAAAATAGTATACGAACAAATAAGAAATGATGTGATTTATTAAAAATGATATTATAATGAATTACAGTTGCATTGAATGAAGTAATGTTTTCCGAAAATTGCTGATATCATTGGCACTGTTTGTAATGCAATATCAGTTTGACAAATTGTCATTCTGATACCGTCCAATTTAAAATCCACTCATTGACTTATAATTTTTGGAAGTTTGAAATAACAAATTTAAATTATTAATGAAACAGTTAGCATGCAAAAGAGAGAAAGAGAGAGAGAAAAAAAAAATTGTTATGTTTGTTTTATATGATAAGAAGATTGTTTATTAGGTATTGAATTGTATCGTGGAGTGGTTGGAGTTTTTGAATTGGCGCGTTCGATAATACACGAAGCTTGGTATGGTGGCGCCAACAAAAGTTAGCAATTTGTAAAGCAAAATTTGAAGGTTATCTCAAAGCTATAGGTTGAAACGTTGTGTAATTCGATAATTTGTTTATTTTGATTGACGTTTTCAACTTTTCCCATACAATAGTTTATCTTGTTGTTGTATCGAAAGCAAAAAAGTGAAGATGCCAGAAAGTGTTGTAAGTATGATATGATTGCGTATCTTGGAGTTTGGTTAGAAAATGAATCATTTGTGTAATTGCGCCAATTCCCAGGTTATTCGAGCGAGCTAATAAACTTATAAATGAATTCAAATGAAAACAAGTTTTGATAGACGAGTTTATTTGATTGTTATTAAATTATCATTTTTTTATCATTGTCCTTGAAGTTATTTTGCATTGGATAATTACTTAATATTATAAATTAAATGTTTATATATTTTTTGTTCGTTTTTGCAAATTATGTAAAACTAAATGGGACTGTTGTTATTGCTATTATTGATGATATAATAAAGATAACGATATTTGGTATGTGAATTTCAGTCTAATGGCGATTCGTCAGAGGCAAATGGCGCAAGTTGCAGTGAGAATCAAATAATTGAAGAAAATGCCGAAGAAGAAATCCAGTACGATCCAATATTGCCGCTAATAGACGTCTCTACCAATGAAGAAGATGAAACAGAACTTATTAAATTGTAATTTTATTTATGAAATAGATTAATATGATTAGTTACAATCATCTTAAGTTATGATCATAATAAATTGGTGGTTATAATTGTTATAGGAGAGCCAAGTTGTATCGGTATGATTCGTTTGGCGCAGAATGGAAAGAGCGAGGCACAGGCGAGGTCAAATTGTTACGACACAACACAAAAAACACAGTTCGAGTAGTGATGCGCCGAGACAAAACGTTAAAAATTTGTGCCAATCACTTTGTAACACCTTGGATGGAGCTCAAACCGAATTGCAATAGCGATCGTGCCTGGGTTTGGAGTGTCTTGGCAGATTTTTGATGAACAACTCAAACCCGAATTACTTGCCATCAGATTCGCTAATTCTGACAGTAATCATACATTTTACAACTTTTAACTTGACTTTTATATTTCATTTGATATTATTAGATAAATATCAATTTGGACATATTTTTCTTATCAAATAGAAATAATGAAATATTTTAGATGCTTCAAAAGTTTATGCATGATTTCAGGTTTTTTTGAGAAACTGAATTGAATTGAGGTTTTTTGATTTCGACGCAAAGGCTAGAAAGTACGCCAACGTAAATAAGCGTCGACGCTTGTTTATATTGACCGTCTTACTTTAACCTTTGCATCGAGATAGGAAAACCTCAAATTTCAAATTCGAGTTTTCTCAAAAATGAGCCTGGAAATCGAAAAAAATGGACACAGAACTTTTTGAAGCTCTTAAAATTCTTTTTCATTGAATAAACAACTTGACCTTAACTGGAGATATGTCCAAATTAACATAACATCCTTAAGGGGACCGCAAAATAACCAAAATGCAAAAAACAATTTTAAATAAATTTTATTCAGTTTTCGGATACTTTAAAGTATCTTCTTTCATGGGGTCTATTTGTTTTTGTTTCTTTTTTTTTAATATACATCAAAATTTCATCAAATTAACAATTCAACCAGACGGATGAAACGCTGTTCCATAATAAATGAAACTTTGAATTCGTTCAGAATTTAATTGTCCTTCAAAATTACAGACGAATTTTGTTTACAATAATTTTTCACTAAGTTATAAACAATAGAGTAGACAAAAACAGGATTTTTAGAATTTCTTTGTCTTTCTGGACATTATTGTTCATAACTTTTGTTTGTTTGTACATATTAAATATTCGTCCCTAATTTTCAAAGTCCTTCTAATAACGAACAAAATGGCGGTAAGACAAACAAAACTGAACCAAACTTGAGCGCCCAGGAGCATTTTGAAAATGGAGGCTTTTCAAAGTATTTTTATAAATAAACAATAAAGAATTGATTTTTAAAGGTTTTGATGCAGATTATTAAAAAGGGACCTAAACTTTATTAACCACGAAAAAAATTAACGTGATTGATTGAAAATTAACAAAACTAGCCATTTTGGTTGCCAGTCCCCTTAAACAAAACCAGATTTATCACTTTTTGCTTAATATTGCATGAAAGAATGCAATATGAAAGTTCATTTGTCTACGTGAAACTAATCTAATCGGTGTTTTAATTGACATTGAACAAATGTCCAAATTAATCAACAGTGATGAATTAATCGCCGGTGGAAAAATTTATCTTGCGGCCAATTTGTGCTAAACTATACATTGATTGTACAATATTACATCAATTTTCATTCGCAGATGCAAGAGCATGGAAGGAGGCTTTTGATAAAGCAAAGAAATTCGTCGAAGAGGAGTGCGAGATTTATTCTGGGAAGCAGCCTCAGGATGATAGCGACGAAGAAACAAGCGAACTGAGCGACGAGGAAGAGGACGATGGCGCGAAAAAGCCCGATCAAAAAGAAACCGCTGACGAGAGTGAAGATGTTACCAAGAAAATGGGCAAGCTGGATGTCACGAATGATCATTAAACTAGACCATTTTCCATTTACATTCCATCTTCAACTCTCGATCTCTGTGTTTAAGTGAATTCAGCGAATTCAGCAAGCAACTGTGATTTTTTCAAAATATACGCCCAAAGACGTTGCGTCATAGATTTTGTATTCATCAGCCTAAATGTATTCTTTCATATTAATCTAACTCTCTTGTCAATTCATTTTCAATTTATAACGTTTTCTTATTAGTTTATTACTCAATAATTTATCCAAATACTCAACTCATTTGATTTGGCTTGTTTCATAAACCAAACCGTGCGTTTACACATTTTCCTCTTATTCTCATCGTTTTTGTATCGATTGATAATCTCAATTGTACAGACAAGTTCAAGACTGCTGATTTTTCTACAAACATGATTAAATGAGCTTTTATAAAAAGAGTATGTTTTAATAAACATTTTTATAAAAATAACGCTTGACTTCTTATGCGCAAATTCTTTCCTTCCTTGCATTATTTGGCGAGGTGATAAGTCACAATAATTTGCATCTTGTTTAAACATTTGTTTGTCGTATATTTTCAAGATGAAAAACTCATAAACAGTATCAATTATACATTTTAAATGATGCAAAAACGTAAATAGATAATTGAGTAGTCGATGTAATTTTATTCTATACTACTCAAAACTTGAACTAATCATTTGAAACTTGAAATAAATATATTAAAATGCTATTGTGAAATGCATTAAATACTGTACTTGGTTTTTAAATTAGAACAGTATAGCAGCAACTTTGCGAAATCCTAAATCAACTTAACATATTTGAAAATCACAAAAGGAACTATATTTATGATATGCTATAAACTAAACTATTGTCGTTGAAATACTTTAGTATCTCCGCAATATATCACAAAACGACAAAAAAAATCAACAAACAAATAAAAATTTATCTTAAAGTCAAAGTTGTGAAGGAAAACCGAACAAAATGTAATTGCTGATGGTTAGTGTAAAATGAAATTACAAATATTGGTCGCTGAAGGAATGCAAGTGTCATGGAAAAAGCTGACATTCGGTTGTTTTACGCGACTTTTATTACAATTCGTCCCTGTGCGTGAAAGAGTGTAAGATGTTTCGCCTTTCCTCCATTGTGCGTTTCTTTTCTTCGGACAGTTTGTTCTTCAAGAGACCTTCGAGTCTTGTCTGCTCGGTTTGTACAAAAATGTCGCCACGCTCGAGGATGCGTTCCATCGTTTTGACATAAACTTTGGCTGCTGCTCTCTGACTTTCTGGCAAAGTTTGCTCAAACAACGTTGCCTTCTGAAGGATCTCCTGAAATCAGAACAGTTGACAATTATTTTCATTCGAATTCGTTATTTACTAGAATTGATGATGCTGATAATGAACCTTTCTGTCTTTTTCGTTGGCTAATTTGAATTCCTCTGCCAATTTGTCCAATTTTTCAATGCAACCGGGTAGGCCGAGGTAAACGTTGGTCTTTGATTTGATGAACTTTTTGATGTTGAGTGCAGTGAAGTCTTCGTCATTTTTATATTCAAATTTAATTGGTTCCGATTTGCCTTGAAGGAAAAGCATAATTGCGGGGTAGTCTTCTTTGTTAATGTTATAACGTTTACCCAGGTCGGAATTGTCCCGTTTGCCATAGTCTTTGATTCCAACTTCGGCCACCAGCAACTGCTCCGAATCTTTTGTCGACGCCGCTACCTTTCCAAACTCTTCGTGCTTTTCGCCGTACGGAAATGATACGTCGAACTTGACAAGAGCTGCTGCAAATTTAGAGATCACCTGTAAAACCACATTTTTTCAACTCAATTATTTTGTTATTATTTTTCTTTCCAATTCCATATCAAATCAATAACCAAATTTTTGCAAACAAAATAGATTAACTTTTTTTTGACAGCTCTAGTATAATAGAAGAGTAGCGTCCTCCGTTTTAAGGTTAGGTTAACTGTCAAGCTCTAAACCGAAATAAAAATAATACAAAAACTGCTGCTGTTGATGATGATGATTGATGAAATAACATGGGTAGATATAAAAACAAAATTGAATCAATTTAATTGATTGATTGGAAATGGAAAATTATTTTGAAAAGTCACTGTTCGAAATCAAATATGACAAGTTGAAAGTAGTGGACTTTTGTTTACGTGTAATCTGTGTTGGAAAATAAATAAACAATGAAACGTTTTTACCTTATCAAAAGAAAAGGAGTCAAGCGGAACGCATCCTTTACAATTTTCATTGGCCCTGACGAAGGAGCAGGTAAGTAATGCAATGATAATAGTGCTGAGAATGGCAGTCCGTTGCATTTTGGTTTTTGCGTGCATTGACCGTTGCGCTGCTAAATTTTAGCGCCACTGATTACGTGGCTGAAAGAAGCTGCACCTTCGGCTCAGCTAACGGTCACCCGCGGTGCTATATCACAAACGCCGTGCCGTGTGCCGCTGCCGCCACCGCCGCGCGTCTTCATGAGCCGGCGCTCTTCGAGAGGGGGCGACGCACAACGCACACAACACACAACAGAAATCCGCCGAAAAATCGATATTACCGGGATTCATATCAATCGGGCTTTCATTCTCGCCCTGCGCCGATTGTTGGCAATTTGGATTTCCGACTGTTAACCTTCGAGTGCCGCGCCACTTCTTTTGAATTCACTCAGGTAAACGTACCTAATACGGTTATAGTGTACCTATTTGTGTTATCTTTGTTTAAAATATATTTTGAATTCATTTTAAAATTGGAGGCTGTACAAAATATTTTATTCAAATTAATGAAAATCTAACACTTATGTATAACCTTTGCGCATTTCAAATGAATCAATTATAAACAAAAACTTCCACTTGGAAAAAGTGTTTTAGTTTATTTGACGTCATGTAATGTGTCCAATCTAATCGTTAAACTATATGTCCTGCTGAAAAAATTATGTGTGACGTCTAGGGCCCGGATTCCCTCTGATACCAAAAAATTGGTTAGACAGTTGTAAATGGATTTTGAACTTTTTTTTTGAAACAAAATTCATTACAAAAATAGGTACACGATATAACCGTATTAGGAACGTTTACCTTACCATAATTTCTTTTCTCAATTGGCAACTCGCCAATCAAATTATTTAATTCTACATTATTCAATCATTAATATCAATAATTATAACTGGCACATTATTTATTAATTATTTTTATTATTTCAATTATATCTACATATTTAACATGGGTAAAATGATTCGATAGAAAGGTTTGGGTTGATTCATATTTGGTAGTAACAAAAATAAGCTGCTTGAACAATTTGTTCAAACAAATGATTATTCAGTTAATAACGTTGATATAAAAATTGGATAAATCAAAATGCACATCGATAATGAATTAATTACTTAACTCAAAGTGGTTCGCTAATGTTTGAGTTTTGACGTACGAGACCATTAGTTTTGATTCATTATTTATAATTTTCAATTACATTAAGCATCCGATTGAACGCTCTCTTATTCAAGTTGATTAAAAGCAAAAATGAACGTAGGAAACATGATGATTTTGGTATTCCATATAGATTGTGACGCAACGTGCGCTTTACCATGTTCAATAATTATTTTCAAAGCGAATACAATATAGTTGTTTCAAAATTAACGTGATTGCGCATAAAAAATGAATACTTATAATTCTGTATGTTAAAAAATATATAACTTAAAATACTTTGCACCATCGAGTTAATAATAACAACAATAAAATTGTGCTGTTCATTCGTGAGATTTCAAAATTGTTGCATAATTGACAAATTTGATATAGCTTTTTTCTTATTCATCCTCTTTGGCATTTTGAGCTTGTTCCTTTTGTTGTGAGTCGTTGGAACACCTCGGATGCCAACTGCGGAACAATTTTTCCTCCTCCTCGAAGTAATCTCGTAATTCATCGAGCAGCCGACAGTGAGCCTCTGATCCATGAAAAATAAACGTGACAAAAAATGAGTTTATAGAATGTGTTGTAATGAAAGTGCGCCAACTTGTATAAATAATGAAATTTTTTGAATGCAAATAGATATTGATTAAATATACGTAGGTTTTGATTTGGTCGGCTAAGTTGATTCCGGGCATGGAAGTTTGTTAAGTTGATTTAAAAGCTGGTGACGACTCTAACCGAGGCTGCGGATTCAGTTGTTGGAAAGTGTGTTTAGATATTTGTTTAATATTTATACAAGCTTTTATAGCGAAATGAACTCGCGGTTACTTGAGTTGACGTTGATTATTGTGAGTTAGACTTACCGTGGAGTTGATCGATGGAATCTAATTTCCCACCGAAATCACTTGGCAAACAATGTTGCGGAATGTGCTTGTAAATTTCTGAGACGTCGTCTCGGTACAGGTGCAACTGAAACGGTACATCTTATTATTAAGAGTCAAGTTAAACGAACGATTTGATATATTGATTATTATTGTCTTACAGTTTCAAAGAGTTCGCGTTTCATGAAAGGCCTGATAAGGGCAAGAACTTTGTCCATGAACCAGACGGTGTTGAGCACATGGATCCCCTTGAGGCGCACGGGCATCCCGTCCTGAAGGTATTCGAAAAAGCGTCTAATGCTCGAGATGGATAATCTCATGAGGTGTCCCAACCTGACGCCTTGCATGTCAAACAAAAATATGTAACCAGGCGAGATGCCGTGTTTATATATGCTTGCATCGGCGGTCATATTTAATAGTTTGATGCCATCGTCGAACATGTATTGATGTGGCCGGGTGTCTCCTAACCGATGAAATATTATTCTGTTGCCATTAGGATCGGCTACTGGCAGCATCACGAACCTTCTGCGGTTGAAAAATGAGTCAGCTCTCGCGTTTGCATACTACTTCTTCTTCTTCTCATTATACAACACTACCATTTCACCATCATATATCACAATTCAACGTTTACCAAACTAATCATCATATTTTGTATCTTGTCATTTTCTATGCTCAACAGTTTCGTCCAAACTCCTCGCCATTCTTAATCGATCTTAATTGATGCAAAATCTTGTGGTTAAATTTAATTCTACGTTACACCGTGGCTGAAAATAAAACGCATTATCCGCGACGAGCAACAATTCAACTTGACCGATTTGGTGCACCGCTTGATTCTTCTGCACTGAAATTATGTAATTGTATGCATAACCGTCGCGGTAATTGAATTGTACGTTTATGTAAGCAATATTCTCGAATTATCGCCGATGTCACAAACGAGTTATACTGCATTATAAAATCCAACTCTTTTTTTCTCCAATTTGTGAGGCTTTCATATATGTACTTGTATATATAGGTATATTAATAATTGTATATTTATAGTTTGCGTAAACACATTTGTTTCCATTCTATATGATTGATATTAAATAAATCTAAAAGAATTGCAGTCGCAAGTTACAAATGGTTTGCTAAATGACTCGATTTGACCGTACGAAGTGTTATTGGCAGGCGCATAAAATGCAAAATGCTCGACAAAATAATTCAACTTTCATGAAATACTTACGTGATCGCAATGATTTGTCGTTGGCCCGTTGCCAATTATATAAATTTAAACAAAACCAAATCAACGATGACATACCCTATCATCAATTCTTTAATCCCAAAAGTGAAACAATGAAACGGATGTTGCGATTAATTTGATATTATCAAAGTTAGACAACATCAAATTGCAAACAATTTTATTATCGCGTTCATGAAATTGAGCCAAAGCTTAGAATTGCAACGGAATGGGCATATAAATATAAAAAGCGACAGGTGTGAATGCGCTTAAATGTATATCTGACTCAGTTACGGGCTTTGCAGAAAGAAATTAAAAAAAAGCTCCCCACATAACGAGACTGACTTGCACTGCAGAATTCTGAAATGTTGTTGCAAACATTAAGTGCAATTTAAGTACAGTCAGCGGAATAAACGCTCGGTCATTTTCGCCTTTCATCTCTTTTTCACTCTGCACGTATCCATGAATAAAATGAAACAGCGAAATCTTGGCACGACTTTCTCTGACTATACTCGCGGTGAAAAGTCCCGATCGATTTTACCTGTTCCTTCTCTCACTCTCTCTCTCTCTCTCCCCTTCTCTCTTTATGTTTGATTAAACTCGAAGAAATATTTAAAATATTATTCCTTTATATTACTCAATTAAAACGATAAATAAAGCTCGGTGTGTGTATATAAAAAAAATTAATTCAGCTACTTTGTTTACAATTAAAATTGTAACAGGATTTAAAATATATCTTTTGCTTTCATGTCAATTACCATGGTGTATGAATTAATTAAAAAATAATTGATAAAATAGTAAATAAGTGTTGAAACTGAACGTTGATTGTGTTTATAAAAAGAATGAATATTTCATACGAACAATTATAAAAGTATTATTTTATATTATAATATATACATAAAATTGTTGATAATAATGTTTTGACCTACAGGGCTTTTAAGGAAAACTGAAGTTGATCCGAGCGAGGATCTCGTTTGGCAAAAAACTCGGGAACGGTTGCTCTCATACGGTAATAAGTGTGCATACATCGTTTAGTGGCTTCGACATCGAAAAACAACTGTGTGCAAAGAGTGCAAGTTGTTCCTGCGGGATGTCCTGGACTCCGTGCTGTTCAGCCCATAGTTGCAGTTCTTTCAATAGATCCTCACTCAACTCAGGATATTCTTTGAGGTCCACGTTGAAGCCCAACTTCATCTTCTACACGATCACTTGCACGCAGCACTAAAAACAAACTCAATTGTTCGAACTTTGCACAACTTCACATGTCGCCTGTTTAATTTTGGAATTAGCGTGCTGAAGGCACACGCGTGAATGCACTCCAACCGTCAAAGAGAGTGCAAGTGATCTTTCATTGGTCGCATGCTATATGTTGAATAGCCGGCGATTCCCACTTTCGATGGATCTCAAGCTTTCAATAATTCTCATCACAAAACGCCGTTATTATTTTCCCACAATCATTTTTTACTTCCAATTTTAGATTTGCGGATGAAAAACAAATCAGAGCTATTTGTACGAGTGCTCTCAAATATTTAATTTGAGATCACTGAACATTAGGACAAATGAATGTCGATTTAGTGTCTAGCTGAGATAAAAAAAAAAAACAAGTGTATTGTCAATTTACGTAACGTATAGGTAAGTTCATTTCAACTGATCGAAGCCATTTTTTAATGAACATTCATGTAAAGAACATGCAAGATAACTGAGAAGATGGATTTTTAATTTGAGCTTCTTCTCAGGCCAAAATCAATTATTCCGATTAAACGATATTGATTTGCTCCAACGACACGTACAGTGTATTCTCTATTCTGCAGAGAACTCGAGTTTACTTTGCTGCTACAGCATGATATTACTGAGAATTATGACTGTCTTTCGACGTAGCTTTTCTCAACGGGAAATTGATATAAGCTTTGCAATAATCTCGGATTTGTTCGACTCTGCAAACACAATTCTTTTTTCTAATCACCAAATAAACCCGCAAACTTTGAATCATTTTTTCCAACTATTTTTTCCTATTATTTAAATTTTCCGCCTTTTCTCAATCTATAATAGTTTAACACTTATAATACATTTCAATTATCAATTTAAATCGTCTTTTATTAATTAATTTTATTTTCAAATTATTTTAGTTGCTAATTGAAACAAACTGTGTAAGGAAATATGGACTAACGAAACTTGTTAGGCAAATTTTGATATTTTGTAACAACTTACGTAACTAAAAGAATGTGCGTAACCGGTACGAGTAATCAGGAAATGAGACGTGTAATGTAAGGGAAAGTTATACACACACACACACCTAAAAAAATAAAAACNTGTATTTATTTATTTCTTTTTGTTTTTATTTTTTTTTTATTAATTTGAAAAAAATGAAAATATAGAAAACATAAAGTAATAATGAGCACAAGTATATGCAAAGGTGTCAGTCTCATTGACCAAGATTATTTACCTGGAATCATCAATTATTCTTAACAATACGGAAAAAAAAATTTTCCAATGAAAGTGATAGTAAAACTCTTGAGAATAAGAGCCGATTCGTTTTTTAATGCAAAATTCAGTAGATAAAAGTTTTGTCTATCGCGTGCGATATAGAAATTTACGATCAATTTGACAGCGATTAATAGCTCGTTCGCTGACCGACACATTTTATTCGGCCGCACATTTGTTATCAAGATAAATCAATTTTGACTTTTTCTCAATTCCAAGTTTCCTTGGTTCCATTTTTGGTCAAACAAATATTTTTGGACCTAGCTATTCACAAGAGAATTATTCACAGTAATTCACATCTTTTTTAATTGTTTGCAAACATGTTGTTAATGATGGGTATTGAATGTTGTAATGTAAAATCTAATAAGAAAATGGGCAGGCGAATGGATGAAGAAAAAAAGATTCTGCTGAATGAATTGGTTACAAAAATTGGGATTGGATGACGCATTCTCTTAAAGTTGACTTTCTATTTTGATTTTCGAGGTTCCTCGTGCCTTGTCATCGATAATTGAATTAGACGTTGAACTTTGACCAACATTCCCTGAGGGCATAGTTTGCAAACGCCCGAATGCGAAACAGTAATTTGGACGAGGTAGAGAAAGAGAGAGAGAGAGAGAGAGAGGGAGAGATTGATGCCGAGCTCTCCGACACTAAAATCGGACAAGACACGAAGAGTGTGTAGTAGTAACGGTCTTTCGGTGCAGAAATCAGACTCGCGCTATATAGGCGTTGTACGTTCATTGATAAGCGCGCATACAACCTATGGACAAGCGTATGACGTCACACTCGCTCCCTCTACACACTCGGCTTCCATCTCTTTCTCATTCCAACTCAAGCTGTCTTCTTCCGCCAAGCAGTCCATCCTCCTCTTTAACCCCCTCCCACGATCGGGCGCCGATTCTGCGCCCCTTTATACACTTCCCCTCGCTGGTTTGCGTACACACCGATCCCATATATTTTGATCATTTTCATCCCCCGCAGTTTACCACTTTTAATTGATTCATCATCTCACAATCATGAGTTCAGCACTCTCATTATTTTTACAACTAACAACACAATTCCAGCTACTTTTATTCTTAACCGATTTTTCTTTTTCTTTTTCTTTTAATATTATTTTTTTAGCTTTGTCAACTTATAAAATTTTGTCTTGTTATTTGTTTATTTATTTTGCATTTTTGCCCGTACCATTTTGTGATGTCGATAATGATTGTTTGTTCGATATTGTGATATCATGAGACAATAAGAATATAAAGAAATTACTATATCTTATCGTTTTTATTCAAACCCCTTCCTAGTGTAGAATTGAAAATTCAAATATCAAAATTTAGTTTCAATTGATTGAATTATTATTGCAAAAATAAAAAAGGTTTAAACAAGTTAAAAAAAAAATAATAAAGATGAAAATTTCTGCTGATGAAAATTCTTGCTAGAACTAAAACGTGATAAATAAAATTAGTATTTCCTTAATAAATACAAAAAATTATACAAATAAAAAGAAGTATATTTGTATGCTGGCCGAAATTAAAATGTAAAACATAAAAAATAGAAAAAAAAAAAAAGATAAAATGAAAAGATTGTATGAAAGAAAAGTGAAAAATATTGATCAAGTTGGTATTAAAAGAATAATTTTTGTCTTTTGAATATTTGGTATCTAATGGAGGTTGTCTAATGATGTTAAAATAATGTGACCTTTTTTTCAGGATCAACGGAACGGAGCAGCTCGTTCTAAATTGAAATAAACAAGGACCACTGAATGATGTTGCACGCGAAATAAGTGCAAAGAATTTCATAATTACTCTGCGCTATTTCAGAGAACTTGTACGAAACAGCTAACAGTCGATAGCAACGATAAAAATATCCCGGCTCTAATCTCGGCACCAGCGCTAGTCAGTTAACAAATATTAACTCAATGCTGAGCACCAATTTTTCACCAAACCACTTTTCTTATCTTTTTTCGACCACCCTGTGTTTACATGATTTTTAGATTAAGTCCAAATAATGAAAGGGCTGATTAATGAGACGGAACAATTCCTTTTTGATGTCTCTTTTTTGATCTCGAATTTAGGACGTTGCTTGGTTTTAGATATTCAACTGTGAGGCAAATTTGATCTCAAATTTTGTTTCATCCCGTTTTCGTACACCCGATGAGAATGAACAATTTTATGAAGTTTATGTATTTTCAAGTTTTTCAAGGTTGTTCAATGTTTTAGATTTTGTTCAACGTTGAAACACTTAATAATTATTCCCGGGAAACATTTTAGTCGTTTTTTCCTAAGACAAAGGATAACAATCTATGAAATAAATCTTTCGTAACTAGTTTAAAGCATTGTACAGTTTTCAAGATTACATTTTAGTCACTGCTTTTTTCTTCATCTTTAAACTTTAAGAATATACGAATATATTTTATGCACTTCTAGTTTTCATTAGCAGAAAGAAAGAGTTTAACATTTAGCAAGTAATTTAGCAAATGCAACTAATGTATTGCATATTAATGACAAATTTGAAAAAAAATCAAATCTGATATCTCAATATTTGTAGTTGCATTGGCTCAATTAAGGACCACTGCTGATCTCCCTCTTTCTTTTTCTTATTCTTTATTCTCACTGGTCAGTTGGAGATGTCTTCGTGCAAGTATACTTCTCTATGATTAATATAATTTTGGATATCCTAAAATAATTGGTATTTTCTATAATTCAATTTGGAGAAAATTTGTTATGTCTGAAATATATTCAATATTAACTATATTAATGTGTATAAACCAGTCCTTGCAGGAGACAAGATTTTTCAATGTTTTAATATGAAACTAAACAAAATGAAATAAATAAAATATGTGTATGTTTAAAACAGCTGCATCTACATATAAGTTGATATGTAGATTGATATGTATTATCGATAGGGGTATATCGTATAGAAAAATTGGTTGAATTGATAAACTGAAATGTATGAGTTGGGCCTGATATGCGAGAGGCAAATTTATCGATAGAAGATGAGCGTGTGGACAAAACAGCGTGACTAGCAAGAGGGCGCGAGATATCGGAGATTCGGGCGCGCGGGTATTGATTGTAGGGACGGCCTGGGAGGGGGTAGAGAAAGAGAGAAAGATACACGCTGGGTTGTGATCGATCCACTCATGACCCATATCTGGCGCGGCGATCCCTCGCTCGCTTTCGGAGTATCTCGGTGGGTCCCCACCGCCGTGCGGCATCGCCCCACCGTCGTCATTGGGGGTTCGCCCCCGTCTTGTGTTTCACCCCCGGTCTCGTCACCCTCGTCGTATCGCGGCATCCGGAGCGCCACCACGTCACTGCTGGCTGGTGTACCCTTCGGAGTCCAGCAGCAGCAGCAGCAGCGGCAGCAGCAGCAGCAGCAACAGCAGCAGCAGCACCACCACCACCACCACCACCACCACTACTACCACCACCACCATCAGCAGCAGCAGCAGTAGCAGTGACATCAGCCCTGGCTGTCTAGACCCGACCGTCGGCATGACGGACGTGCTCTGAACGGACCCAAGCAGTCGCTCGCACTCGCAAGCAGCCCTGGCCTGCCACAATCCCTTCAATTCGGTCATCGTAAGTGGACCTCCCTTCACCAGAGCTTCCTTTTTTTACTGACTCTTTACCCTTTTTTCAACCGGGATCATCAATTGTGCTTGAGTGAAGATCGCCACGATCAGTGATACAGTGTCAGTGCTGTGTGACGTTGCGAGTACCATGTATACCCACTAAGTAGTGAGGATCAATAAGCAGTGCCGTACACATCAGGTCGGCGCGCGGTGCTCTTCTCCTGTGTCCAAACGAGAGGGCTTGGCTCCGCACCCAAAACCACCTTCTATCTCAGTTTCCACACACACCTGTCAACCTCTCACCCTCAACACACCTCATATCCCAACATGCCTGCGACCATTTTCAACAAACCCCCCACATTTTCCCTTGTCCCTCCAAAATAACGCCATTCCACTTTTTGGCCCAAAACATCGGCGCTACTGTCTTTGACTTCCCTTTTTGCATTTTCTTCTGCAATCACCGCCTTGACCCTACGACAAACTTTCAACGTCTTGTCCCACCGTTTTTCCCATTTTTCTCCTCTTTCTCTCTCTCTCTCGCTCTAATATTCTTTCCATTTTTCTTCTTCTCTGCCTCTGAGGGGGATTAAATATTCATTTCCATGGTGTCTAGATGCGACTAAAGAAACGTTCTATTCCAATTCATTGTCACAATATCGATCTTGTATTTTTTTTAAATTCTCATCTTTAGTTTTTTTTTTTAATATTTTCAAACATATTTTTTCATAAACTTGGAGCACGTCCGAATAAATTTCCAACTCTATAACGAAACGATTTGAGCAACTGAATAACATAAAAAGGGATTCTAATAATTTTCCATTTTAAACATAACATTTAAAAATTGGTTTACAAAGCCGAATTTGAAAATTTATTTGTAGGTTTATTTATAGGGCTTACTAATTTTTATCTTTAAATTTGCAATATTTCGGGTCAAGATTTCATTTGTTTTACTCTCCTTGAACCCTCAAATGTCAAATTTCAAAAAATAATAAGCAAAAATTAAACTCTACGTTTCTGTCAAATGACAGGACTGAAAGTCTGAATGAAAAATTCAGGGTGGGTACAATAGATAAAATCTATCATGGCCTGAAATATTGTGAACTTAGAAAATTGAAAATTGGCAGGAATATCTAAAAATAAATGCCTAACTGGATAGTAAAGCAAATTATATTTTAAAAATTGAATGTTTGACCCGATTTTAACATTTGACTTTTGAAATGACAATGATTGAACCCCTATTATTGTAGCATTCAATGTCTTACATTTGAATTAAAATACCAGCATTTTTCAATTTCGTTCAACTGTTTTATCGTAGAGCTGAAAGTTGACTTGAACCTTCCCTTAACTCGTTGTATTTTGTTCGGACTGGACGAGTTAAAGGGTTACGATACGATGGCCTCCGTTACACTCAGTTATTTGACATACTTGGCCCTGTTCCGTGCGGACTCATCCATCAGAAACGTGAAAATTTAACTACTAAACTAGCGGAATATAAGCGTTTGGTTAAAATAAATGCAGACAAATTAGTTCTGTTAAAAAGGGTTTCCGTTGAAAAGGGTGTTTCCAAGTTGCTGTTTTGCAAAATTGGATGAAATTATGAAATTGAGTTAAATTTGCGAGTTCAAGCGAGGGGATAATGAAGCTCATTACTTGTTGCTTATGGTAATGCAGTTGCAACTGCAGAACGGTTCTCAACAATTGAATAAATGTTGTAAACTTTGTCAAACCAACTTCCTGTTTCATTAGTCGGGTTATTTTTGTTCGAATTTCATGTTTATTCAACTGTTTTTATTCTCTTTTTCCTTTCATTCAATTTTTTTTCTCGATATGAAAATTTTAAAGTTCAAGATAAATGTGAAAAGTTAATCGGGCAGAAAAATATTCGATGTTGTATCGTTCCCACTTGTAGAAATATATTTATAATCACACTCTTGCGTAGGAAATCATATTTGAGGATACAATTCAAACAAACCAGAAAGATACAGAGAAAAAGAGAGAGAGAGAAATGTGGGGGGGGGGATTTGTTTACTCCCTGCAACACCGATGTGAATTAATTTGAAAACGGAAGAGGAAAGATGAACTTTGCACACGTTGCGCGCAAAAATTACATTTATCACTTTTTATTCAGGCTCGCTCATTTCAGAGTTTTCTCTGCTGTTCATGTGGACAATAATTTTACTTTAACGATACCATTGTTAACCACTAGTAAATCAAAAAAAACTTAATCACGAGAAAGAGAAACAAAACATTTTGTTGATTGATTAAAATGTAACTTTCAGTCTCATTTCTCTGAGTTACTGATTTTGCTATTAGATAGAAAATTTGTTTCGTTTCTCTCTAAATTCGAATAAGTGAAAATTCACGTACAATGAGTCCAAAGTCTTCCACTTATTGAAAAAGTGAAAAATTTAACTTATTTTGAGTGAATATTATAATAGAATTGTCACTTCTTGCTGTAAGTGGAAGACTTTTTTCACTTATTCAGATTTAGAGAATTCAGTGAAATGTAATTATTTGAACATTGAAATTTGTTTATTTAAAATGATTGAATAATTGAAAACTTGGCAAAATGGTAATTGAATCTAAATGTGAATTGTTTGATTATTTGGACAAGTTTGTTGTTTATTAAGGTTGAATTAAAAAGGTTAAAATTATTGTACAATCGGATGAGAGATATTATAATAAGTAACTGCAAAAGTTGAAAATAAATGTGAGTTTTAGAATGGCTGGGTATGTGTTAAGTGTTTAGGCAGGGAAAAATTACATAGCAAAGAACGGCGGCAGTATCAGCGAGCCAATTATTCGGGCGAGTGTGGGTGTATTTGGACGTAGAAACGATAAATGTCGGATTAACATAAATCTTGGTGGAACGCGAGGAGAGCGCTGCTGCTATCGCGTGATATCAGCTCATGATTACTCGCAGACCGATAAACCCCGGAAGTGCATCTCGTGCAACTCTTCGTTGCGCAACGCTGTTCCGCGAGAACTCTGCTCTATTTCCGACGACCGGCCAGAAATAGCTATGCGGACAACGATGACCGCCTATACTAGATGCAATTTGACACTTGTCAATTTAATGCACTTAACCTTTTAATCGCATTTGCCAATGACCTTCGAGCAAATCATTTTCTTTTTCTTAAACCTCGAATCGCACGTTTAACACATCCAAAAACACATTTCATGTCATCTTTTATCATAACAATATAGAAATCGATACATTTTAAATGTCAAAATTTAGACTTTTTCAATGTTAAATACCTAATGATGATTTCAAGATACAACATTTATTTGTTCAAATCTGACCTATGCTTTGATGAAATGAAATTTTGCGGTGAAATATAAAGTTGGAATCGAATAAATAATATAGCACTGAATTATGCTCAGTGGCTGAATATTGAGTCGGTTGTAAATTCATTCATGACATCACTGATCCGGCAATTATTATTCGTGCAAACTTGTACATATTTATTTGCGACAAATACATACATTTATTGGATTATTGAATGTCAATACTAATCGTCTTTTGTGTTGAAATCAGTCTAGTGTCTGGTTTTTCATTCTCGTTATATTCTCATGATGAAAAGACAAAGGACGAAGCAGTAAACAAAATCAGAACCCATTAGGTCATTTCTTCGCTCAAATAATAATGTATTGCTGGCTTTTCATTTTCATTCATATTGCTGGACTGTTTCAAGATCTGATTTTAATGAAGCACGTGTCTAAGGGCGAATCTTTGAGAAGAGCACTCAAGTTGACTGGAAAAAGGGAAAAAATCAAGCGTCAGACGTTGTTCCCAAAATAATGTTTCCTCAATTGTTTTTCGCATTCAAAATCCTTTGCTCAGTCGCTCTTCGCTAATGAACAAACAAAAATCCATTCATCCAACCATCTCTTTCATTTGCATCACACCCAAATTACAAATGTTCTATCCATTTTTTGTTTTCATTTATTCATTTTCAACCAAGCTAATCAAATTATGTGCAATTTCATTTCATTTTAGTATGTGTTTATTTCAAAATTGATCGATTAATGAAAGTTTAAATGGGTTCATGATTGGTCATACATTTTGTTGTAGAATTTGTTGTTGGTGTTTTTAAACTACTTATTGTTACATTTAATTGATCGGTATGTTTCAGTGCTGTGGCGTTGGAGGTGGCGCTTCCACGGCACCTCAGGTTCCTCAGCTGTTGGGCACCAGATTTGCTGTCGGAGCTACCGCCTCCACAGGGACCACCAACATGCAGGACCCTGCGTTGGAAAATATCTTGGAGGTAAATCTCTAGCAAATAATAATAATAATAATTATAATAATAATAATCTGTTGGAAGCTAATTTTTGCATATGTAAACAAATTTGTATAATATATCTAGAATGAAGATGATTCGAAATACAGAAGAAGATTAGTTTGAAAAAATGAAGCTGAATTGAAAATGAAATGAAAAGTAGGAGAACAAAAACTATGAAAGCAGAAAATAATGAAGTTAGAAATAAGTTGGTGAAATGAGAGATAGGGCATTTAAAAAAAGAGGCTTCTAAAAGTGGAGCAACTGTTTATAGCGCATTTGAAGCTTTCGGTTCGACGAGGCGACGTTCAATGTCACGCCGCAGAATGAACCTTGCAGGACTTTAATTAAAGCGTTCGAAAACGCCCCGGTTGCAGTGACACGAAATTATTCCAGCGACATAAGTTGCACTCCTTCGGGCGCTCGATAGACACAAAAACACGTCCTCTCGTTCGCTCAATTAATGATATACAGAGATGACGGTGTCAGTAGCGCGATATACTTTGCCTGCAGCTATTAAAGGCGCCCGCGCTTTTTACCATTTCTCTTTTTATTTTTGCTCGATCTCGCCGATCGTTGACTGCAATTTGAGCAAAAGCGACAATTTGTATGTCGCGTGTCCCTAATCATTCCAATCACGTGTTTCGTTGCTAATCAATGCTATTATACTTTCACCGTATCGCTGCTCCTTTCTCGTATAAATTTTTCCTCAACTTCTTGCTCCGATTTTCATATTTTGCTTCAATCAACAATTACTAAACCCATTTAAAATAACACATTTTAGTTCACAATATAATCCACGTACCAAAAATTATTGATTCAAAAAAAAAAAGAACAAATTTGAACCATTTTATCTGTATTTAATTCTAAATGTTAACGGAAAAAGGACAGAATAATTGATATAAACAGAACAGACAAGGTTTTTATGAATAAATAATCGTAAAAAAATCGAAAACCACTTCAACGTCGTGTTAAGTTAATCACAACTAATGAATTATCTTCTCTTCTCTAATAGTTTAGGAAGAAAGTTGGTCACACTTTTGAAGGATTCTAGTTAATGTTTACGTAAAGATGAATAATATTGAGAATTGTATTTTATACTTTGACAAGTATTTGCCAAAGTATGAGAATAATTGACACGCTTTGGTATTAAATGATCAATAATTGAAATAATCATTTAAAATGATAATAAAAAAAAGACAGAAAGAGTGTGCTATCAAAGAGCAATTGTAAAGATGAAAACTAAATGCTATTAAGAGTTTTGATTATAATTAACGCCCGGTATGAAACTATTTATAGCCTGGTTGCAAACTTTTGGCTTCCTTCGATGGAAGTTTTGCCAAGAGTTGGAGATACAGGATGAAATATGAGTTACGAAATAATTAACACTTATCGTCTGAGTTTTATGAGTTTGGGTCGTTTTGCGTTGCAGCAAATGCGGGAGACGGAAGCACGACGTGCAAATTTGGAACGCCAGCATGCGGAGGCACAGAATCAACTGCGGGAAAAGATAGCAGGCAGGTACCAGGGCCCGGAGTCAGTAGAGGCCCTGGAATCCAAGGTGCGCGAGCTCGAGAAGAAGACGGAGCTGCAGATGGTGAAGCATGAAGAATTGTCGCTGGAATTGACGAGCCTGCGCAAAGCACGGAGCAGAGGTCCTAGCATGGCCTCCACCCATACGACTTCTTTGCCCACCGCGACTTGGCCTCCTGCGGGATCTGAAATCGATAGACTTATGGCTAAAATTGAACAAGATAGGTAAACAAATCAATCTACTTTTTAATTAAGCTTCAACAACAACAATAATAATAATAATAATAATAATAATAATAATAATAATAATAATAATGGATTCTATTATAATAGAATGTATTTTGATGATTTACAGCAGTAGTGGCAGACTTTTATACGAAATGGATCATGGTCGATCAAGCGTAACTCAACAACCATCCGGATCACAGAGTTTGTTACAATCGAGTACAGAAAATCTGTCAAGTCTCGGCCAGTATCATCCACCTCATCCTCACGCTCTAAGTCTTGGAATTTCGACACAAGTTCCTCCTCATGTAAGAAGTGTAAGTGAAAATGTGCATTTGGGTTGTGCATTTGCTTCTAATTGATTTTCAATTATCACTGACTGATTTGTGTTTAGTACGCAAGTTCACCGATGCCATTAACCCCGATGATGCCTGGATGTCCACCACTGACGCCGAACGGGCCACCATATCATTATAGCGATCCGATCCCACCAGCTCCGTCGATGTCGTCGAGCCAGTCACAACCCGCTTTTCAGCAGAAACTGCAGCAATACCAGCAGCAACAGCTGTCGCATCCGCACGTCGATCTCTCGAGCTCGCATGCCCAGAGCGCACTACACACGCAGAAGCAACAGCAACAAGCGCACAGTCACTTTTCTACCAACCAGTATCAGGAGAGCTACCCTCACACGCAAACATACCAACAACCGTTGCAGCAACAGCAGCAGCTTCCAACATCATCCACCTCGTACCTCACATCGGTCAGTCAAAATGTTTTGCCCAATTACAGTCAAGCCGTCACTACTCAATCCTACCAACTCAATGGCACTCAACAAGTATTTATATTATACCTGTATCAATTATATCTCTATCTATATCTATATATTTATATATTTGCATTTGTTTTAGCAATCAACGACCTATCCGAATTTGCCAATGTCCCTCCAAAGTGGCACCTTCAGCACGGGCGCGTCAAATTTAACGACTTTGAATCATCACAGCTACTCAGTGCCACCGACGACGTTACCATCTCTCACATCGTACTCAACATCACCTTTTCATTCTACTCTAGGGCAACTAAGCGGTGCACCGTCGTCTGTGCTTCCGTACTCCACCGTTCCAAACACCTATTCCACTGCGACTACCAGTTATTCGAACGTTGGACCAATGCGTTTGCCACGTCCAGCAGTGTTGTTGGATCAACAAGCCATCTCTTGCAGAGTAAGTTTCATCTTGTCCAATCTTTCCAACGCCAACTCTCTCTCAGATATCGATTAATCATCTATTAATTCAATTCATAATATCTCACTAACATACATATTTCATTTTTGATAACATTCCTAAAGAGAAAAAAGACACGACAAGTGTGAATTAGCTTCATGTATCGAATCATTTCGAGAGCAGCTAAGTTCACT
>JAAMPD010001461.1:24084-58996 GCA_025266255.1 Trissolcus basalis | reverse complement strand
AGATTGTACATCTATCTTACCTGTCCCAAAATGGCGGCTAACCGCCATTTGGCGTAAATTATATGAGAAACAAAATGGCGTTGCTTGTTATTAGATTAAGTTCAAACAAATTGTGTATACTAGAAAAAGCAAAATAATGTTGGCAGCTTGAAGGGATGTCAACATGTTTTCTTTTTGAGTAAGGAAAAAATGTTTTATATATATCATAATCAGCTAACTGATTATCGGACATTAGAGTTTTCATAGATAAATATTGAATTATGTGCTATCAACAAAAATAAAATTGTTATGTTGATTTAAAATGAAAATACAATGTAAATGTGTAAATTGACAGGACCAAGTTCATCGACTGGGGGACTGCTGCAGGCAATAGGCGATCCGTTACAGGCAATGCAACAGCTGTCTGCCCAGTCGCAGGCGAATCAATTACAACAGCAGGCCATCATCCACCAAATTCAGCAGAGTTTGCGCTCGACCTCGCCAACGGTGAGTGGGGTCGGTGGGGTTGGCGGGGCCGGCCACCACTTCCTCGGTCCCAGACAGATGCCAAAGATACCGACCAACATCCTGAGCAACCCACTCGACAGACTGTCCAACGAGTCGATTGTGCCGGACAGTCAGATGGGTCAGGTGGATATGCTCGACGTGCCCGGCAAAGGGAGGTGTTACGTTTACATTGCGCGGTTCTCCTATGAGCCATATCAGCACTCGCCTAATGAGAACCCAGAAGCCGAGTTGCCCGTTCAGGGTGGCGATTACTTGTTGGTCTGGGGTCAACCGGACGAAGACGGCTTTCTAGATGCTGAGACACTCGACGGCAAACGAGGGTTAATCCCGGCCAATTTCGTCCAGAAACTTGTCGGCGACGACCTTCTTGAATTTCACCAAGCTGTGCTTGGTCTCAGAGACGTCGATGATGCCGTCTCGACAAATATCCCACAAGTATGCAAACTTTACTTATTTCAGAATCTTTTATTTTTTGGTTTTTATATTTAGTCTCAATCTCAAGTATTTCACTATAAGAATTCTAATCTCTATTGTTTGTCAAAGAGTCATTAACATGGGCTTTATGATTACAGTGTTACTTGCAAGATATAGATCTTGAATTAGCAGCTTTAGAAGAGAGCAACCGTACCCGCCAGGCTGAACTGTCAGCTTACGCTGAACTAGACAATATCGCGGAAGAAGACGAACAAGAACCGCCAGGTTGGTGCACAATCCATCTCATCCAATTACTGGATGGTTATGTCATCAATTCTATACCTCGATTCAAATATTTCTATCAAAATTATATGCCGCAGAGTGGCTTTGATTGTGCTGCTGAATGAATCTGCTTTAGTAGTCTGCTTTTCTCATAAATTAACTCTTTTATCAAAGTCAAATGGAAATGTTTCTTACAGTCGTTATTTTTCCAATTGTTCAAAAACATTTGTTGCAACTAATTATTGTTTATTAATGCTCAAGAGGTGTTTATTAACGAATTTACATATACTTCAATGTCCCCTCTAAAACGATCCTACAGATTTTATTCCTTTTATGCAACATGAGTGCAATATTTGCATGATTATTAAGTTTGTTTGTTTATCTGTTTTTTTTTTTCAATCAATGAGAGTTTTATTATAATAACAAGTTGTAATTTATTTACTTAGAGACAAAAAAAAAAAACGTACAAAGCTATGCTTAGCATGAAAGAAAAATATGAGCAAGTAGTAGATATTATTCTCTCTTTGGTCGATTTTTTGGCAATGTCTCGGTAAGTTTCTTGGTGATGACTCAGGCTACATTGACAGACTTGCATAGCACAGTTTGGATGTTGATTATACACACACGAGTCAGTGGAATTGCAGTCTCGCATTAGAGAGACTTAGTTATAGAGAGCAATATCTAGCTACAGCTAGGCTTGTCTTGTCTTTTTCCTCCTCAAGACGTCTACCTGTTTTCGGACCTAGTTCCGGCGCCGCAGCACCTCACCCTCGAGCGTCAACTCAACAAAAGCGTCCTCATTGGTTGGAATGCACCGGAAAATTCACACCAACTTGAGTCTTACCACGTCTACGTAGATGGGGTCCTGAAGGTCACAGTCAAAGCTACCGAACGAACTAGAGCCCTCGTCGAAGGTGTTGACTCTAACAGGGTGAGTTGAAGCATTCTTAGTTGTTCGAATATACACAAAATAAATGTTTCAAAATAAACTGTTAATAATATAAAATAACTAAATTAATTTATTAACTTGGAAAATATAGAGAAAAGATATCATTTGACATGCTTGTGTGTTAATTTGATGAAATGATGAAAAAAGAGAGAAAAAGAGAATGCAAAAATATGTTTTTTAGAGTTTGATAGAAAAAATGAATAATGCGTTTGAAATATGAAAATTGCAGCCCCATCGAATAAGCGTTCGTTCGGTGACCCATTCGCGCAGGACGTCCAGGGACGCAGCCTGCACGATGGTGATCGGAAAGGACGTAGCAATGGGGCCAACAGCTGTGAAGGCGTCAAATGTAACAGCGACGAGCGCCGTGATATCATGGCTGCCAAGCAACAGCAATCACCAGCACGTGGTCTGTGTGAACAACGTAGAAGTGAGGACAGTGAAGCCAGGAGTGTACAGACATACAATCACAGGCCTAGCACCCTCGACAATATACCGCGTCACCGTCAAAGCCAAAAACCTTCGAGCCACCCACTTTGAGGATCAAAATGCTCAATCCGCCAGTAACCTTGCGTGCCACGTTCACTTCAAAACTCTGCCCAAAGGACTTCCCGATCCACCGGTCGATATCCAGGTCAAACTTTTGTCATTGTCATTTTTTGTTATCCAAACAAATAATTATAATTATTATAATTATAATCATAATCATAATCAATGATGCGATTGTAATGTTACGTGGCGCGCTATGATAACTATGATAAACCTATATGTGATTGTCATAAAAGATGATTCAGAAATGCTGTTATTCACACGCTTCATTCATTGCATGTCCATGTCCAGACCAGACTGGCATGTCAACCTCAAAATCACTCGAAATCAACAAGACTTGACAACAACAAAAGACAATCACGAAATACAATTCAAATTCATATTTCCGTTTTACAGCATGTGACAATAATAATAATGATAATAATAACAACAACAAGAGCAATGATGATTATATAAAAGAGAATTGAAAAGGGATGAGTAATTTGAATGAAAGTTGTGTTGTATTAGGTGGAGGCTGGACCGCAGGACGGCACTTTGCTAGTGACCTGGCAGCCTGTTGCCCTAAACGGTTCCGCCGTCACCGGTTACGCGGTTTACGCCGACGGTAAAAAGGTCACTGACGTGGACAGTCCGACTGGCGATCACGCTTTGGTTGACATCCACAAGCTCATGGGACTCAACCCGAAACACATCACCGTGAGAACCAAGAGCAGGGAAAGCCAGTCGGGTGACAGCTGTGCCACCGCCATACCCTGTAGTGTACTGCGGGGAGGCTTACAACTACAAGGCTCGCAGCAATCCCTACCTCCCCATATGATCGATCAGGGCATGATGCAGGACGACCCCAATAGGCCCAGGCCTGGGGCCATGAGTCAGCGCTACCCAAACCCAGTACCAGCGCACATGAGACGCAGAGTCGACGCCCATGGCCAAACCATCATTGAGACTGATGAAAACCTCTCTGATAAGGAGATTTATCCTGGATCACAAATGGGTAGGTTCTCCTTCCATCTCAGCTCTACTTTTCTTTCTTCAACTCATATCTTTCACTTCTTCGCCGCTTTCGCTTTTCTTTTCTCCATCTTTTATTCACTTTTCTCAGCCAAAATTTTTTCAAATTCTTTCAACCCTCTAAGAAACCACACCATCAAGTTTTTATGATTAACTGAAAAAAAAGAAGATACTATTGAGTGCTTAAAGGGTTGAAAAACAATGTTATTTCAATTAAATAAAATGCAAGAAGAAAAGAAAATTAACGCAAAACTGTGTCTTCTTTTGAATGTGAAATTGCACGCACACAAGTGAACTGTTCGCTCTTCCTGTGACTTCTCTCTGTCTGGCACGCGCAACTTGGGCGCATACTTGGATGAACTGACTTTTCTGAGATGTCCGCAACTCGTTTAACACCTGTGCAAGCTTGTCACGCAGTCAATGCGTTGCTTGGTTCAGTCAGATAGATTGCTTTTTCGCATTCTAGGTATTCCAGAAATAACGAAAGATTCCGCGAGTGAAGCTAATTACAGTGAGGAGGACGATCCGAACAGGCGAGGCAGGCCCCCGCCGGCTCACCACCGCCAGTATGGCCCTCCGGCTCAGCCGCAACCGGGCACCCACAGGCCCTCTCGAATGGTCGCCGCTACGGCGTCCAGACCACCAGATCCTTATTATGATCAAGCAGGTGAAGCATCGTAGAACGTAGCGGCAATCTTCTCTGCCTGCCAAGCATTGCGGAAATCGTTGACTCCAAATCTCAAACTCGAAAATCTCATTCGAGTCTGAGCTTTTGGGCTCAACCATTTTCAAGTTGCTGAAAGAAGATTGCTGAATCGTCCACTTGTGTGTGTGTCTCTCTCCCTCTGTTGTTGTTTATATGTCAACCAAGATCCTCCGGGAATAGATGCTTTCCTAGAGAGAGGATCAAATAATTTTCGTCGAAGGCATGAACGTGTTTTCACGGTTTTCATCGATGTGATCTTTCTGTTGGGACAAGCTATCGTTGCAAATACATTTATCGCTCTTTTCTACGTCTAGGTAGAGGACGAGGGCCGCCGATGTACCGCAATCCGAGAAATCCTCAAGCTCAAGCGGGACCTCATCCGCAGGCCGCACAGCAAGGCAACAAGCGAGTCAGATGGTTCATGGCTCTCTTTGACTACGATCCCACTACTATGTCACCAAACCCTGACGCCTGCGAGGAGGAACTACCTTTCAATATGCGAGATTTGATTAAGGTGATTTTTTAATTTTTTTTTTTCGTAACTATTACAATTACAGCATCAAAATTACGTTCACAAAATCATTTTCAAGTAAACAGAGTTGATATTCATGTAAGTCCTACATCTCCTAATCGAACTAACAGAGACACCCAATTTACCAGTTGGATTACCCCTCAACTCATTTGTTCAGATTTGATAATAATGAATGATAAAAAGTATTCGAAAATTGTATTTCAATAGTTGTGAGTTACTTGGTTTCTTGAAATAATTTTGTGAAAGAACAAAATTTTGGAGAATATAATTTGGTGATCAACGGTGATTAATAATCCGCAGGTGTACGGTGAGAAAGATGCTGATGGATTTTATTGGGGCGAGTGTCGTGGTAGACGTGGTTACGTTCCGCATAACATGGTCGAAGAGATTCATGACCAAAATCAAATCAGTCAATTGCAAGCGCAGTCCAGCAGGAGAGGTCAGAACCCCAGCGGTGATAGGTGGGGTGACATCTACGCTAGCATGCCGGTTAAGAAAATGATAGCTCTCTATGACTACGATCCGCAAGAGCTCTCTCCGAATGTTGATGCTGAGGTTAGTATTCAACAAGATATATTTTTCACTACTTTCCTTTTCTTTCAATTCATTTTTTCTCGTTGATCTTAATGCACTATATACTCTTCTCAAAATTTCGTTAATTTCATTCCAAAAATGAAATCAAATTTCATTATTATAACAACTGAAAAATTAATATACTTACCATGAGAATTCTTATAGAGAAGATTAAACTATCAGTCTGAATTTTGTAGAAAAATATGACATACTTATTTGTACAAATAGAAAGATGATTTAAAGTGTAATTTTGATAGTGATTGAATGATTTTTGATGAACCAGTTTGTAATATACTCATTCAACTGGATGTTTTCGGAGGCTCAACGAAAGTGTCTTTTTTTGCAAATTCGTCACTCTTAATTGAATATAAAAATGCATTGAATTGTTGACGTTTAAAATGTGTTTTCAGCAAGTGGAATTAAGTTTCCAAACTGGTAACGAGATTTACGTATACGGTGATATGGATGACGATGGATTTTATATGGGCGAGCTAGACGGTGTTCGTGGTTTGGTTCCTAGTAATTTCTTGACAGAAGCTCCTGGGCAGAGCCAGGGCCCTCCTCCGCAGGGTGGTCGAAGACCCATGGCGCAGAGCCAGGGTCCGGGAGTACGAGGCCCCCCTCCGCCTCCCCGGGAACCTCCGCCCGGTCACCGCCGTGGTAAAGGTAATTATTTTAATGCGACCTACCTATCACCATTTGTTATCACATTAGAACGCTGTCCAATACCGCGAGATTGTTTGAACCTTATTCATACTGACGTACGATAATGATGCCGATCGTTGCCCCCAGGGGTTGGTAGACCGAGATGTGCATATGCGTCAACTGTGGCTCAATTTCGTGCACTTGGTTGCAAAATTACAGAGCTCGATTTTAACTCTGACTGTAATCTTGCAGATCCCATTCCCCAGTGCACTCGACGTTTACCTTTTTTACTTTTCTTTCAATCGCATCCTATGTTTTTGTCTTATATACCGTGTTTTTTTCTTTTGATTTTTGCTCGAATTGAATCATTTTTCAATTAAACAAGTCGATGTGAAGGGAGATTTAATAAACGGCAAGCAACACAAGACACGAGACTCGATGTGCCAGACGACGGGTCGCAGAATTACAACTTCAATTTGACAACTGATCCTTGAATACATTTAACGACTGTATATAAATAGCATATCAAACCTGATATAATCGGTGTACTCCAATATCCGAGCTAGGTATATGTTTTTTGACTTTCAACCTGTGTGTTTTGTACCTCTGTCACGAATCACGAGTTCTTTTTGAATACCTACCTCTCACCGAGACCAATTTAGTGCGAGGAGGAAAATCACGAGTTTTGTGTTTTGGGACTTTTTCACAATAAGACAATTTGTTTTTCAATAACACCGTGATGCTAACTTAGGATGACACTTGACAAAAATGCCACACCAAGCTGCTTTCAATGTATTTTTTATATAAGTATATATTATTACATATTATATATATATATATATTTGTTACTGTCTTTCTCCGAGCACAATACTGGCTCTGTTATATTTCTCTATCTGTCCTATATACTTCCTGCCTATGCGTATACTTGATGTGTGCGTGTGCGTATATTGTGTACGCGTATGTTTTTGTGTCTTCATACTCGTACACATGGTATACGCACGAGCGAATCTGTTATTCATTCCTGAATCATTGCTTGACTCAAAATCTATACCAGATCTCAATGGTGTTTCAAATTCGTTCTTTACAATCTACGAGAAACGAATCCCGGAACATAAAGTAGAACGACTTTATAGATTTTGTGCGGTGGCGATACAATCATTCTATGTACATAAAAAAACTGTGCACACATCTAAACTCTAGTTTTTTTTTTTCTTTTTCTTTTTTTTTTTTTTGAATTTTAATTTGTCTTCCAATTATTTTTCTCTGAGATCGCAATTCGACAGATACTCTTACTATTTATTATACTCTATATCAATCCCATTGAAACTTATATAAATGTAATACTGACATATGATATGTATCTGTGTGCCTGAACTGGTCGATGGTCGTCGTGTCACATGATTGTCGCGTTCGTGTCGTGTTGTCATGCTGGCCATTTATGATTGATCCTTTTGCCACTACGTTCATGAGGGAACTGAAAAAAAGAAAAAAAAGAGAGAGAGAAAAAAAAACATTACCGAAATGAGAAACGAATAAAAATATGTTTAAAATGCTGTCAAATCAGAAGTTAAGGAAAGGAATGAAAAGTTAAAAGAAAGCTGAGAGCGAGCGAGTTGGGTAAAATTTTGGTCGAGCAAAATTGTAAGAATAAAACAAGCATAGTTGACGCAATGACAGGGTGAAGTTTGTTACGAAAAAGCGGGCGTTAAATTTATTGATTTGCTGTAATGTCAATGATGCGAAAGCCAAAATGCGCCATGAATGACAACACGGTTCTGTTCTCTTCTCTGTTGCTAGATGCCTGCATTGTGCCTGTGTCTGTCCCTGTCTGTCACTTAGACTCTAGACAACAACAACCACCACTTTTAAACAACCAACATCTACAACAATATCAACAAAACAATCCACCGCATCTAGCGTACCAACAAGCGAATCACCACAGCTACACGACCGTTACCACGTCCAATCAGCATGGGCCTAGTGTCATGGGTCCGCACAATGCCCATCAGCAAGGCCCAGTACCGCCCCACCTTCAGCAACAGGTGAGTCTTCTCTCTCCCATCATTGCTTTTTACAATGGGCTGAGGAGGAAGATGCTTTTCGTTTTACATGCCCGAACTATATACTTGTTTCTCTTACTTTTTTTCTTCTCTGCTCAAACAATCTGGTTTTCTTCTTCTTATTCTTACTTCCTTTATTTATTTTTTATCTGTCAGGCTCTCGTAGTTTCACAATCAATCAACTTTCAACTCAACTTATGAGTCGACATTTCTTTTGCCATAAGTTGATTCTGTATTTTAAAATAATGTTTCCGACTGAGTTTCAATCTCACAATCAACATTTCTTTAAATAGATTACAATTTTGTTGATTGTATATCAATATTTTGATTTGTCCTATATTTAAGTTGAAGTGATGATGATAATTTTATTGAGCCAGTACAAAAAAGAAAACAATGTAAAACTTAGCTTGCAACCGAGACTATTAGATACCATGACTTATTACTTTGGCGTAGCATGCTTTTGAATGTAGGACGGCGTTATATTGAACGATAAATTTAGTCCTGGCAAGGTGCCTTAATTTCTTTTCATCTTGAAGAGGCAAATTTTTGTTTGTTTTCTCTCAAGTGAAATTCAAAGGCAGGAAAAGAAAAAACGGGGATAGAAAAGAGATTTTTTTATTTTTATTTTATTTTTTTTTTGAAATTGAATATACGCTTATTGAAGGTATATCGCTTGCAACTCAGCTGCGCACTTTTGTTTCGCTTCTTCTTGGAATATATACTCTTTTACGCTTGCTTCTACGTATGACAACACTTACGCCTTATTGCACGCACAGTGATCTGCTAATATGTATTGTAAAGACATTGTATATGTGTACAAATCAAAAAACGATCGTTTTGCAGAGACATTGAATGAACATGCAATGGGATACAGTATACAGTCGATTAGCATCGATTATACACTTTAGCGTACGTTAGCGTTCGAAGGACCTCGGCGTGCTACTTTTTAATGCGCGTTTCAAAGTTACCATATTCTTTCAGACTACGGAATCTTACCTTTGTGTTTCCTGCATCTATTAAACTTGGACTTGTTTCAAGGATTTCTAATTTTTCAGATGGTGCTATCAAATTTTGAAAAAGACACAAAAAAGGACATGATCAAATTTTTATATTAAATAACATAGCTTAAAGAATGAAGCGTTTTCAAAAAAAAAAAAAAAACATCTCAAATATCGAAAGAATTTTTTTCATTTTTTAACAACAATTGTTTTATAGATCAATTTTGTATAGCATATTGATGGTTAATTAAGTTGATGATATTGGTTTACAAAGTAGTTTGTATTGTGAATTAATTTGTACTGCTGACATTTGTTTAATTTGTACGATTCGTTCAAGCGCAGTAGTGATTAGCGTTGACGTTATTGGGTTTTTGAAATGTTTTTCTTCAATTTCTCGAAGGTCTCTTTAGAAAAATTAATGACGTGATGTAGAAAAGCTTTTGTGCCTCTTGTTCTCGTCAAATAATAATTGTTTACTCAAGTAATATCGCTATCTTGATTTGAATCATTCAACTTATTTCAATATAGTATTTCAGTTAACAATTGAAATATTTGTCTAAATTTTGAATTTCTGGTTGTCTTTCTTCTCCGCCTATTGAATTCAAATCACAGTCTGTTTCAGAATTATCGATTTCATTTCTTGAATCTTTTGTATAATAAAGAAATCAACTATATAAAATCCATATTTAAATCACTATATAACAACATGCATAAAAACTGTCAATAAAATGAAAAAAAAAAACGGATTGAAAAATATTAATAATGGTTGTAAACAAATCATTAGCCGAGGTGTTTTATAATAAAATGAATCCCATCCCTATCTATTTTTGTAAAAAGTTGTTGCTTCAACCCAATTTTGCAAATTGTACATTTGTAAATACTATTACTAAAGAGTTACTGTTATTTGTGATCCTCGGGTGAGAATTGATCATCTTATAAAACACCTCATGATGAAAAAAAAAAAACGAAAAGAAGAAAAGGATGTCGCAGGAACGGAATCAAAAAAAAAGAGCGGTTCTGCTAACTTGCGCATATCCAAAACTATCTGTTTGTGTTAAATAATCTAAAAAATTGTTTCAACATTTGCAGGGGAGGGGGAGAGGCGTGGGCAATCGAGTCGTTGGTAGTAGCATGCCTGGGGCACAACCGGGAATGGCGCCCCATGATTATCAAGGCCAGCAGCCGAATCAACCCTATCAGCAAAATCAACAGAATCAGCAATACCAGCAGAATCAGCCGTATCAGCAGCAGCAGCAGCAACAACAACAACAGCAGCAGCATCAGCAGCATCAACAACATCAGCAACAGCAACAAGCCGGTCAGCAAAGGCCGTTCCAACAGCAGCAACAGATGCCAGGACAACCGATGCAGCAACAGCAACAAGCGTACGGCCAGCAGAACCAGGGCGCGCAGCCGAGCAAGCTGCTGCGTGGGATGCCGAACGTTCTGCCGACGCTGTCGAAGACGCCAGACCCTCAGCAGCAACAGCAACAGCAGCAACAGGGGGCAGGACCAAACCTGATGCAAAAGTTCACCGAGATGGCTGGCGCGAGCGCCGGCGGTGATATCCTCTCGAAGGGCAAGGAGCTCATATTCATGAAATTCGGACTGGGCAAGTGAGCCCTCATCTCCTTTGTCTATATCGATTTAGCAATTATTGTCCCAGCGATCGGCTCATTGCTTCTTTTTTATTCTGTCCCCCTTCTCAATTTGTGCTATTCGATCGCGCTCACTAATTGCGTTTTCATCATTGTTATGTCCTCTGCTTTCAATATGTCTTGTTTGTTGCTTTTTGCCATGTGCAACAACCGAGTTGACCGAGCCAAATCACAAGGCAGAGTCGTGTTGCACGTTGCAAAAATGTCATTCAGTTTGAAAGTACGCTCGCTGGGACTGTGACAGCCATCGCCGATCGCAGTATTACGGTGCACAGTCGATAGCGCGAAAGACATATCTCAATGCCTGACCCCGACTCGTGTCAGGATCAATAAACGATAAGGTACAATGTCGTTGCTGTCGTTGCTACTGGACTGTATATCATTAACTTGCTATATAAATAACAAACAAATCAATAACGTAGTACATCCGTCTGTTTACGGCGTTCCAACGAGTCATCCTTGTTGTCTCTCATTTGAGTATCGTCCATTGCGTCATTACGAACAAACCTATGTGACAAAATTTCGCTTTATTCAATTTTGTATACTCCGACTGTAAGCGATTCGTTTAAGGCGCGCAGAATCGACGGTGAACCAACTTTTGTTTTTCGTTATCATTTTAACTAAAAAAAAAAAAGAAAAAGAAGAAAGGAATGATAGACGCAAATGAACATAAAAAGTTAAGAAATCGAAGAAGCTGGTTTTTTGTGGAATATTTCAGATGAGGAATCTTGTAAGGTTCGATGTCACCTCATGAGGATCTGCAATCTTATAATAATATAGTGATAGAATCTGCCTCGACTCGCGCAAACGACTGAATTAAATATTAGCGATTATTATATATTAAAGAAAAAAGAAATGAATTGACGTTAGAGACGACGGTGTCGGGGACGGTGGGTGTGCCTTGCGATGCCTCACCCTCAAACAATAATCATATCCGCGCTATTTTACTGCAACATTAAGCGCGACATCGTCGTCGCCTGGGATGTAATAAACAAATGAAAAAAAAAAAACTCGAACTAACATTCAGTAAATAAGAGTTAGAATTACGGCGGGAGTCACATGGACTTGCATCGCGACGTCTCAAATGTATTTCAACCGACTCTTAGACTGTTTCCTCATCAGGAACGATAAAATTCTGTCTCAATCAACTTTTTTTGTTACCTTGAACAATAATTTGCGAATCAAAATTTGACAAGAAAAAAAAAGTTGTTCGAGATGGGAGATGCGGTTAAGAAAAAGAAAAGTTACTCCCGTGAACAGGAATATCCAGAGAATGTGCAAAAATCAAATACTGTTTGATTTGTTTTGTTTTTGACAATACACATGTTTTTTTTTAGTTTTCTGTCAATATATAACGAGGAATAAAATCAATGATCTAACTTAACCTTAAAACTAGGTTATGTTTAAAGCTGTTGAGATGGTCAAATGGATTTTCATGAACACTGTGGAGTAATTTTGGTTTGATAAAGGAGCTAAAGTTGTAATTATAATGTATAAAATAAAAAGCAAAGAAGTATGTATTATTGAATGTCATAACGATGTTACCTAGGACTCGGTAAAGTTTTTTATCATACGACACATTCAAGTTCAGTGTTATGTACATGTTACCTTAGAATCTATTGACCCTTGAAAGCCCTCATTGATACTTTCAGGGGCTTTATTTTTCCGATTGATCGTTACTCGACGAGTACTGCATATAGTATAGAGTTTTGTTGATACTGAAGACGATCTTTATATAAAAAGAAACGATTATATCAGATCATTATAAGCGACGTTACACAGAATCATTGATCGTTGTGAAACCCTAACTCTCTCGTTTTTGTTCGACTCGTCCAGTTGTTACGCCTGTTACATTCTCGTTTGTTGACGCTGATACTCTCTATCTCTATGAAATAATTAATAATAAAAAAAAAGGAAAATAAGAAGAAGAAGAAAAAGAAGAAACAAATGATATTTACTTTTGTTATGTCACGGAATCATAAAACTCGATGTGCAGCTAAGTAGCGTTTTTCACTGCAGGACAATATTCACAAGGTGTTCTATAATGAGCTTCGAAAGACTACATGTTAAAATGGCACGTTGTATATCCTTCGGGGATAGTTTTTTATCGCGCACGTTGTTTCGACCTGACGGGCGCTCTTGTCGGGATGCGCTAAATTAGTGTACAGTTAATTTGCGGCTACGCTGTTTCGGACAAGAGCGTTCGCTTGCGCAATAAGTCGTATAGTTTTCGATTAGCCAACATCTGCATTTGTAAATCTCATTCTCACAAGTTAAGTTACACTCACTCGAGATACAGTTACTGCATCGAAATTGTACTTTAAAATCCCATACGTGTTTCATTTTCAAAAATACATCTTTTCTATTTCATCATTTACCTCTTGTATATCAACTTGAGTGAGTCTTTAGAAAATATAGATTTGTTTTCTTTTTATAATAATATGTAACAAAGAATACAATTGTGAAAAATTGCATCTTTCATACTCTTATAAAACTCAAGGATTGCAAATTTGTCAAATCCTCGGTTCGTGATTTGTATAATGGAGTTATGCGTGTAATATATAGTTTATCTCTAGCGTGACAGCCATTATTTGCAAATCGTGCACAGCGTGTCCAGAGGTATAAACAGTTCGTCGCGACGCACCCGCCAGAACGTTTGTATGAGCCATTATTAATCATTGCTTGTGGAGAAACGATAACAGTGTAGCGATTTAACTGTACGTAATATCAATCGATAAAGTTATCATATAATACATCGATTAGCTTCAGGCCCACTTGTTCTGCTCGTTTGGAAGAAGCCCCTGAAAATTAACTGAACAAGTGGATTATAGACAAATAGGGACAAGCGTATTTCAGAACATCAGTGCCGCCGCTCATTCATTTTACAATCAACTTCTTTCTTTTAATTTATTCTTCTTTTCATAGTGCTACTCTTTTCTTATTCTTATTATTATTATTATTACTACTACTATTATTATTCATTAACTCGATATTCTACATTGATGTATATTTAAAAGAATAATTTCGACAGTATAGTTTTATAATGAAAGGATACGGCTGTTCTGAAGTGCGAGTGATAAATGCAGAAACAAAAATATAAGAAAAGGCAAAGTGTACGAAAGCGAATACTCGATGCAATGATATACGCGTAATAAGATAATGACTTATACATAATATACATTATTTATATATATATATATACATACACATATATACAGACGTATACATAGGTATATTTGATTATTGCAAAGAATTGTTGTTATATCGCTATTTAAATCGCATTTTGTACAAAGTTTCCTCTATATTTAGTTTCTTTTGCAAGACAAATACATATGTGAGATCATACAGAATGTTTCAAAATGCAAAAGCCTTTGATCTTGCGTGGTCCCGGTTCCTGTAATCGTTTGTGCTCTCCTGTTCAATTAAGCTGTACATTTTTGACACCTCTCTCGGTTTCTTTCAGTTCTTACGTTTAGCTGATGTTGATGCTATTTTGAAACATTCCTGTAATTATATATAAATATATAAATATATAAATACATATATATATAAATATATAAATACACACAGTCACACAAAAATGCGAAATACCGAAAAAAAGAGATGAAAAAAGGACTTAAAAAAGTGAATAAAACTTGAAGAACGACGAGAAGAGACATCTTCGGCTCCTTAGCGGTGTTATTACATTATATCAGGAGTTGTGAGCGATTTACAATTATATCGATACTTTTTAAAAACAAAATGAAACAAGAGAACCTAAGAAAGAATGAAACCAAACAAATGATATAGCATGTTTTCAAATGAATTTAACCAAGTTTTTGAATTTGTTCAAAATCGAGGAAAACGAAATATGGACAGAATATTTTGTTGACATTTTCCTGAATCTTATACGATCTATATGGAGTGTTAAATTCAACTGCTTAGAAAACACGTCACGTTGATAAATAATTATTATTGAAAAATAAAAATTCCTGTTTATTGAAATCATCGCGAGACAGTTTCCTTCATCCTTCCAATGTTTTAAACGTTTGATCTTTAAGTCAATTTTATGTGTACCCTCTCGTTACCTTTTCTTTTACATTCTTCAACTATCAAATAATTAGGTTTCAACAGTTATATATACATATATATATATATATATATATATAAATATATATATATATCATTACTAAATAACAAAATTAAATTTTAATTTCAGTGCATGCACATTATTTAATGAGTGTACAAACAAGTTGTTCTTTGCCTGTTCTAAGTTATGTACATAACAATTCGTGTAAATATTTTTAATGTACTCACCAATAAAATTCATCATTTTGTTTCTCTTCTTGATTACAATACACATGAAATTATGCACAGATTAAAACAAAATAATTCAGAATCCTTTATTTTTAAAAACAATTTTTGGTTGTAAGTGAATGAAATAAAAGAAAAAAAAGCTCCCTCGTAACGTTTGTTATGGTCTGTTATATGCAAATCATTTTAGCGCAACTCTAAATCAATGCTAAATTTTAAGTTGCACGAAAAGGCGTAATGAGTTAAAACAAAAAACAGAGCGAGAGAGAGAGAGAGAGAGAGCGGAGATAAAAATATACGTAACGCAAACAGTGTGTATTATCATAAATATCTCGATGAAAGCAAATTCGTCAAAGTAAATAAAATAAGACTGACGAGAAAACCCAACAAGCTGATTATTCGCGCATCCCATTGAGTAACAAAAGTTGTAGACAATATTTGCTTCAAGTTTAACACTTTTATACAGTGGACAAAAGTTCATTAGCAAAGCCTCGAGTGGGGAAAGAGTAAAAGTTACGAGCGATAGCAACAAAAAATTCAATTCGAACGATACGAGGAAACACTTGGTGGGTTTTGTCTGAAAACAAAAGAACAAACAAACAAACAAATTAATAATAAATTTCGTCGTTGCCAATTAATTCCGAATCATTTATAAATGCTAGAGAAAAATTGAAATATTCAAAAGAAAAAACTGTGGAGCCACTTTCTGCGCGTGTATGTGTTGCTGTGCACTCAAATCAATTTAGATCCGTGAATCGAGATGTAAAAAAGCGTTCGCGAAATAAACAAGCCAGGACCGGGACAGGTTTCCTAAGACGTTAAGGGCTTCTTGCTTGTTCATTATGTGAACATCGTTATGTTCGTTTGACCGGACAATAGCGTCAGACTAACTTTTTTCCTTCAATGATTTTCTGTCCTGTTTATATTTTGTACCATGTACGAAACTAGCGATACCGATTTAATTGTAACTATACACACTCCGTAATTTCCATTCAATAAATTTTGAAAGTAAACGTTTCATTTTCAATTGATATCATATTTATGAACAAATTGCCATTTTTATCTCAGTTTCTTGATCTTGTTCATCAGTCTCTTTGCTTTTTATTTATTATTCATTATTTTGATTTCAGATTTTTTTTTTTTAGTAAATTGGAATGTTGAATTGAAGGTAAGTAGAACGTTTAAAGGATCAGTCGTTTATTCGTTCCTCGTTTAGATGCATTAATTTGTGCTTCATTTATAATTCAAAAAACCGCTGAACTTTCTACGTGTCCTCTTCCCAGACAGTCTCCGTGAGGATCGCAATGTTATCCAAGCCTCTCATGGGAGCGTATTCCAAATTCCACATGAGGTTTGTGAAAATCACTGAAAAAGAAACAAACGAGAAAAATTGGGGTTTTATGATTTATTATCGATAAAATGTGTGAATTGTAATTGATTGTTTGTTTTGGCTTACACATTTCGCCCTGTTGCAAATCTGCGACGAGTTCTGGACAAGAACTGTTGCAAGGATTTATAGGGGTGAGTCTGAGCTGAGTAGCTCCTCTTAATTGAGCCAAAGCTATGAGTCCCGAGTCAAGTTCAACCCGTTCGTAGCTAGGACTGCTATAATCAGAGGACATCAGGACCCAATTGAAATGAGCCGGAGACACGGTGCTAGAGAGGAAGTAAGGTCGCTGATAGTATTTGCGCAGAACTTTGACCGCGTTGATGTCACAATTCTGCCAGTGAACAAACCATTTAGCGACTCCGGGCGAGTGCACGCGACGAAGGAACGCAGCTAAATCAGATGAACCCGTTCGTAGATTCGTTGTTAAAGCACAGGGCACGGTTTCCATCAGTCTCTCGTCTTCAAGGTACAACTGAAAATCAAACCGACAGATTTATAAACATCAAGAAACAGATCAAAAAACAAATAACAGCATTTGACATTGTTGCTTACATGTGTGATGTTATCGAACCAAAAGAAATCGGTATTCATGACAGCCCATGAACTCATTGCATCAGTGATAATTGCTGGCACATCTCGATTCAAATAGTTTTCAACCAAGTAACGATAACGAACTTCTGAAATACGGTCTATATTTTCGAGCGTCTCGCAAGACTGCTGAAACAATGCATCGATTCATTTAAAATCTTTTTTTTTTTTTTTTCATCAGTATATAAATAATTTATTCATTTTTATGTTATTGAAATAAGCGGTGTGAGCTAATTGAGTGTCTTACCATACAATCGTCGGTTCCAACTGTATTGTCATAATAGAAAGGACTATTCATGACGCAATTTTCAAAGTATAAAGGCTGCCAATTCCAGAGAGGCAAAAACTTGAGTAACAAAATGCGGCTCATTGCGCTTACGTAGGTCCCGATGAAGTCCAGTTGCAACACAAGGCATATCAAAATACCAACGCCAACGAGAATCAAAGACAGACGAAAAGCAAATTCCAACCAAGAGCGGCGCATAACCACTAACAGTGGCTGACAAATAATATCCATTTCTTCTGATGTAAAGCCTGCTTGTTGGCAGTATCTGTAAATAATAGTTATTATGCATTCTAATTCTTATAACATCACTTGTAACATTCGTTTAACCTCTTCATGCAATAAGGCACTTATAAAGCCGGATAATAAAAATTATATTTTTAATTTTTAATCTACAATTTTATTGTTTTGTTATAATCCGAAGACATACAATATCTAAATAAGCTTAAACATTATAAAAATAGCAGTTTGAGTTACATTGACTCTTTCAAAAACGTAAAAATGCAAATGTTCAAAAAATTTTTTTTACATTACATTTTGAGGTTTTTAATGTCAAATAAGACTTTCTATATGAAAAAATAAAAACTTTATCAAAGCTTATTATGATGTGTGCATAAAGAGATTAAGCTAATCAATTGATATAATTAATAAAATTTGTATCTTTATAATGATGATTAAAAATTTACTTGTAAAATGAATTAAGTTCTTCATCAATGAGCTTCAGTTTTTCGGCATGTGTCATCTCGGTCGGCTCTTTGGTTTTCTTCGGCGACTTGACACCATTCGACTTATTACTCTGATTAGCCATCACAATGTCTATATTTATTAACTCAATTCCTTCGTGTAAACTCAATGAATTTCACGCGACAAGTCAATGAACAGACCAGCCATCGAATCTTCTACTTGCTGCTGCTATATCCGACAAATTTTACAGCGCATGCGGATATCAAGCTACTCCTCTCAAAACAATCGTATTGATTTTACAGATTTCAGCTCACATGCGCCGCTAAATTTCCTCTATTATTCTAACATTTTGTTTCTTTTGAATATATGTTTCATCATCATATCAGATGATTTTTATTTCAAATTTCGATTCATTTATTTAAATATATCTTTTTTAGAATTTAGAAACAATTATCAATAAATGACAATCATTTGTTTGAATTGTGAAAGAAAAAAAATTTTAAATCGCTGAACAGAAGACAAGAGAGCAAAGTTACGTTTTTTTTTTCAATCGAATGAAAGTAGTCAAAATTCCAGTGACAGTTTACAACAAAACGTGTGTTTTGCTCAAGATTAATCAAATTCATTTATTATGAGTGAGTGAAATCGTTCCAATTGAGCATTGCACGACGAATTTCATTAAGAAGGTACATCGAAAAGGATTTATCATGACATATTTTCCTTATGCCTAGCATAATTGGGCACGTAATTGGTTTGTCGCTGCAGACAGAGCTTTTAATCATGACTTTCGCTGGTCTGGTGTGTTTCAAACTCTTTCAATTTCATTCTTCTTATTTCTTCGATTTTTATCCTTCAATTATCATATAGAATCATCCTCGTGAATTATATCGAGTTAAAATCAAAATTTAAAATTAATTTGTTTAATCATGAGTTGAACTCAACATTTCAAGGTTACCAGCATCATTAATTGGAGTCATATAATATGGAGTCAACAGGTGGATCATTTTCACATCTTAGAAGAACGGATAAAATACTTCCATTTTATCAAATGTAACTAGACGCATTTTCATAATTCCAATCTATTTTTATTAACAATAAAATGATGATATTTTTGAAATGAATGATTTGAATTTTGATGCAGTTTTGTATTGGGTGGTGATATTTCAAAATGTGCTCACAATCTTAGAAATACTTGGATACATTCTAAACTTCTATCCCATTTTAACATGGAGCAAGCCTTATTTCTTACTACCCTGGCTTTATCTGCGAGCAATCAAAGCAATTTATTTGAAATCCCTCCTTGCTTTACTTGTTTTCATTCTTTGGATGAAAGAAGCTATTTCGCTTGCGCTGTTCGTTGAGTTTATCATCACCGAGATGGTTTTGATTGGTAATTCAAAATTTTCCACGAAATATGTTCATCTCAAAATGTTGATATTTTTTCGTATGCAATTTTTTTCACTCATTTTATTTCAATTTATAAATTTATTTCATAATTCTGATTCATTCACTTTTGTCATTTATTTTTACAGTTCCAATAATTTACAACTGGCAAACAATGTACTCATTTTATAAATATTTACACCTCATTAAGACCCAAAAAAGAAACGATTTTATGACAGAATATTTTTTGACTCCACAAAAAGTAATTTAAGCCTGTAGAATGAATAGAAAAAAAAATTAAGTTGACATTCACTAGCTTATTTCATTTGTTACAAGTACGAAAATAAAGGGGAGAAAAAGCGATCCAAGTCTTTGTTGCTGGTATCAAAAACGAAATCTCGACAAAGAATAGATAGTGGTAGTAGTTTCGATACCGAATCTCGTGTGCAGAGAGTAATGGACATTTTTAACATCATGGACAAAAAAAATGTAAAAAAAACCGCAGACAAATGATAAGGAAGAGATATGTGAAAAGCCTTCTATTTCCAGGATAAACGCAAATGAAGATAGAGTGATCAATCGTATATTTTCTAAAAACAACATTTCAAGCAGTGGCAACAGTTACAAATTTTTTATTGCAAACAAATCTGTTATAATTGAATCTCACCTTATTTGCAGAAAACAGAAATATTGTATCAAACATTACATTAAAAATGTGCTCTTGTAACAGTTCAACAGATAACAGTGATAATGAATTGGAAACTATCAAAGATTCGGATCTGAGGAATTTTAATTTCTCCTTTGGACAGATGCAAATGTTACCATCTGTAGAAACAGGTTTTTATTCATTACATTCTTCGTATATTGCTAAGTTGTATTGAAAAATCGCAACGTTAAACTAAATCATTATTCAACAAATCGATGGCTCGTACGAAGACTGTGCCAATTCAAAATTTTCAATTTTATTTTAAACAGGAAATTTTGAATTAGCACAGTCTTCGTGCGAGCCATTGAAATAATTTTGTCGTCATTTTTTAGATAAGAAAAATCCATTTTCAAGAGAAACTCCAACAGATAATGAAAATCATCCAACTAAAAATGAAATACTGTGCGAAAGTTGTGAGCGAGAGCAAAACCTTTTTAATTATTGCATTTTCGATCTGAGCGGTAGAGAAGAGAAGAAACTAACGAAGGAAATATCAAAATCGAGTAAATTTTTTCCATCATTAAATAATAACTCTGTCCATAAAGTCATTCCAACCGATTCGAGTGGAAAGTGCACCATTTTTGATAAAACTTGGTCACTGGGTGGCACTACAGTTCAACTTAATTTACGCTTGGAAAATGATCAGATGGAATTTTTGAACTCATGTTCGACTCAGAAATTTGGGTCTCTTGTCAATTGATGAGATTACTTTTCAATTTTATTTCAAGGCCTTTAAGTACAGAAGGACCAGGTTACCTTACTCAGGTATTATATTTATCTTGCAGTGAGAAAAAAATTTTTTTTTCTTTTTCATGTCACCAGTATTTCATTTTACTTAGGTGTCACAATTAAAAATGATTGAACGTCCCGAAAACATAAGATCCAAAAAAGAGTCAAATTTGAAAATATTTAATCAGCAGATGAGAGTAATGAAACACAATTTGAATGGCAGAAAAAAAAGTTCATTAAACAAATTGACGGCAAAGGAGGAGAAAAAGGCAATGCATGCGCTAAAGATGTTTAATAAAATGACGCTCGAACAAGCCAAGTTTGAGATTAGCAAAAAAAGAGATTTGGGTAATTATATATTCGTTTATTTCAAATGTTGAAAAATCAAAATAATTTTATAATATTTCGCAGAAGAGCCCTGGAAGAAAACAATCTTGGCATATCTGGACGTAAATCCGATAAGCCATCTTATTTTAAAAACCGATTGGAACACGAACTATTGCACTTACAGTTCGGTATCTAATTCCCACAAAACTTTACGAAATGTTGAGAAAAATTGCAGTTGGAACGAGAGGTTCGAGCCGGAATCGTCTTACGTTGATCCTCTGATTCTCTTACAACGAGCATACACTTTTAGCGACAATGAAGTTGATTTAATTGACAATAACACTTTAGACAGCGAAAGGAAGAACGAAAACTTTGAAGAAATGTTCGAGGAGACAATTGTGCCAGAGACTGATTTTTTTTAGTATCATGTTTGATGACATCAATACATTTGAAAATTACGAAAAACTGACAATCGATGGAACAAGAGAAGATGAACAGGTCAACAACTTGAACGAAGAAGAGAAATTTGATCAAGAAGATACAAATGAAAAATATCAAACTAACAATTCCTTAGATATAACGGTAAAAGTTTTATGACTTGAAACAACAAAATTACAAAAGAGACAAAATTTTGATGAAATTAATTTGATAACTTCAGGAGAAAGCAATTATCAAAATACCAAAAACATTGCTCACGGTGATGAACTTGGTTTCACAAGGTGTCGAGTTGAAAAGTGCCTCGAAAGACGATGAAACGGTACAAGAAAAACTACGTGATATTTTCCGGAGTACAAAGAGCAATCACCTGAGATACATCTTTGATGTTTATCATTCGACATTTGTGCAATTCGATACAACGCAAAATCACAACTGTGACTCGTATTTATCGGGACTAAATTGTCCGGCCAGTATTTCGAGCGACTCATTATGTTACAAAGAGCTAACGAATTGTAATGAGTCGGTACAAATCGTGAGGTGCATTTTAGATTCTTTAATACAGCGAGTCGGTGAGATCGAGTCGATGATGTTTGGGTCGAACGCGGAGAGCGACGACAGCTATGCGTCGACTTTCACCATCGCCAATCATTCAGAACACAATGATTCTCTCGGCAATTCAAGTCTGATCGAAGAATTCGCAGTCGACGTTTTGTAATCAAACGACGTTTATTTATTTCTTTTTTACTTATGCATTCACAAACAAAGAAAATCATCGTGGACTGTACAGACTGTTTGAGTCACTTGGTACATTGCAAAATAAAGCTAGATGGAATACTTGTTGTACAAAAGAATCGTTTATTGTTTTGATTATGGCATATCATTGTACTTAGATTAATCGTTAAGCGTTAAATTAGTTATTTACATATCGATTGGGTTGATTCAAGGGAATCGGCCACGAAGCCTAATCATTATATACTCATTACAGAAATGAAATTGACATTTTGATTTGAATATTTGTTGCGTTCAATGATCGGAGATGCACGACAACATTTTTGATCACAGTTCTCGAAATGACAATCATCTGCAGGTGAATTTATCAACAAGTTTCGTCGTAACCCCTGGCACCTTCCGTCTCCGGAACGATATAACTTGGATCGCATATGGTGTTCTGAACGGCCTGTTTGATATTGGCCCTGTAGATTCTAAAATTGATATCTTTACTGTTCCAGTAGCCGTAGAGGTACATGGGCAACCTGTTTGACAAAACCCAAACGCTTGGATCGTCTTCGTGGTCGACACGAATGTCGTTAGGGAACACCATGGACACGTTACTCGTGGCAACGACTCCCAGATTCATGGGGATGTATTCTTTCCTAGTATCCCAACACCAGACCGAGTCTCTCGTCACCATGTTGAAAAACATGATGCCATTTTTATCAATCGTTGATCCAGACGAGTGGCCGTAATCTTTGGCTCGGGGTTTTCCAATTGGGATGAATTTGTCTACGTTCTCTTCGGCGGTTCGTTTATTGCGCAAGATTGACGTTGGCACTGCAAACTCACGGAAACTCGACATCGGATGGAAGAAAAGCGTTCGATCTTCATTGACATCCAATGGACTCAAAGATATTCCAAAAATGCCATCTGTCCAGTGGAAAGTGAGGCCATGCAGTTCGTATCTGAAAACAAATAATAATCCAGCAAGTTAAATTTGTATTTAATCAAATGATAATCAAATTGAACGATCTGAAACTAACTTGGAAGCCAGGGGATCGGGATAGAACAGATGGTGTTGGAATCTATAAGATTCGTCTTTGAAAAAATCGTAAACGACGAGTCCGAATCTCCAGACGTCGGCTGTGTACGCGACAGCGGAGAGGCATTCGCCGTAGCGCACGTCTACTACGATGTTCGAAAAGAGAGAGTCATCCCTGACCTCATCCTGTCGCAGCACATACTTCCTCACCAATTTGTCTGTCTTGAGGTCGAAAATGAAAATCGCTGGCGGACACAACTGGTACGACTTCTCAGTCGCAACGTCGATCCTTCCGGAGTCCATTACCCAGAGCCTTCCACATTCGTCGATCTGCATTCTGAACACCGAGGTCAACGTCTCACAATTTCCTGAAATAATCATCACGATTTTTTTTCATATGTGAACATTTTGTTATGAGTTTGGTGACAACAGTTATTTCAATATACTAGTTGATGATGTACTACCTAGTTGATGCCATTCCCAGCTTGGATACGCTTTCAAAGCCGGACTCTTGTCAGTTGAGTTTCTCGGGACAGTTGCCAACGTCGCTGGAACGCCTTTTTTCCATCTTGGCAAACTTACAAATACTTTGTCCTCCCAAACTTCTAAGCCCAGAGGCAAATTATTTTCCGGGATGTATTCGCCATTTATAATCGCTAAACTTCTAGCGTCCGGACTAGGAAAATCAAAGTCCACTGTGCTCCACGCAAAAGCCTATCAACACATGCATTAGTTTTAATCAAATTTTATATTTTTATCTTATTTTAATTAAACACTTTTCTATCAATAATTCAGTCACAACTTTTTGTTAGTCAAAAGTTGAAATAAAAATAAAAATGAAATGAACGTACAAGCTGCATGGCCTGGCCAGCATATTCATCTCCATCTATAAATACAGGTGGTTTGAAAGTGTGATTCGGATCATACGATTTTTCAGTTACAACTTCCGGGCTCAAATTTTGCATTATGTCACCAAGGCCATTATCGATATTGCGTTCATTCTTCTTCATAGTTGAAAATGGATCCGGGTATTTGTGATTTGACTTGGTGGTGGATTCGTCCTCGAAAATGGGTCCCTGCGTCGTCTCGAAGGACGTGAAATCATTGAGTCGGTGATTTCGTATGTCCTTAAAGGAAACGGTACAACATTACAAAATTACACACACATTGTTTTCACGCAAACTCTAATCAGCTTGCATTATTAAATTATAATTGCAGTGCAGTTACGCGTGTTTCGTGATTTCTAATACAGCCGTAACGGAAATTTCGAACACCTGATTATGTAAAATGTGAAGATACATTTTTTTATAGCCGGCCAATCAAATTGATTTATGCATTTTTTCCCCTACTTTTACTAAAGGTAATGAATTTGCATTCAAGATTTTTTTTTGTTCGTTTCAAACTGAGATAAACAACCTGCAGTTAATTTAATTGAAATACTGTTTTAATTATTTTTTTAGTTCAATCATAATTTAGAGAACAATCAAAGTTAGTTGCATCGAACCTGATGCGAAAATGTTTAATTTATTCGTTTGCGACGAAGAGATAAATATTTTTTGTCTATAAATGTCAACGTATTGAAATGTCACGAGAGAAATGAATAGCGCGAGATTTTAATTAGTCATTTTTATATCAATGCTGTGATATAACTCTATAAATCGGTCAACTTTTAAAAGCTAATTAAGTTAATCACTAGTATGAATTTTGCACAAAAAATAAAGATAATAACGATGATTTTGATAATCTGTTGCTAAAATTGGATATGTTTGTTTCATAAAGTTGGCAATTCCCTTTCGGCTTTTTAGCATTTGTACATTGCTTATCTTTATATTCATAATATTGCTTCGCAAAAAATATCAATATTATTTTTAATTTATGTTATTACATTATAAAATAAATATATCGCATCAAACAAACTTAATTCGTTCGTTTATTTTTCTACTATTTTCTATTCAAAACTGATGATAATAAGACAATAATAATGACGAAAAAGAATGACTTGGAAAATTGGATATTTACCATACTGAAATGCGGTGTAGTAGTTTTAACATCCGGCAAGTTTGGCGCTTGCAGATCTTGAGAGATGAGGGACGGGTCAGCTGAATTGACCATATGATGTACTCCCAACAGTGACATTGTCAAAAGCCATGGCGTTGCAATTTTCTGCATTCCTAAATCAACAATAGATGGATCATATAATTTTTTCAAACGTCAAATTAAATTTTTGTTCAATCTACAACAATGTTTTTTAACTCAATCACTACATCTCTGTGTATCTGTATCATCCACACACAATCACTTTGCAACATAAAATAAATAACTCAGAAAGTGTCACTGTGCATTTAAGAGATCGCTGCAATTATCAAAATCCCAAATTACTTTGTTGTATCATCAATTATTAAATCGCGTTAATTGTTAGTTTATTAGTTTGTTCATACTGTTTATGTAAGGATTAGAATCATTTACAGAATGATTTACTGAAAATGCATATCAAAATTTCACTATGCACGTGCGCGTAGAAAGTGACAGTTAATTTGAAAATAATACAAAAATTTCAGTTAATCAGTTGGGTTGCTTACTTTCAACAAGATAAGATGTGAAATTACAGTGAAGACCAGATAGAGATGCTACTTGTTGCAACTTTAGGATGTGTATGTCATATGCACAAGGCTAAACTGTCGTATATAACTGCTCTATGGCTCTGACAAAGTAAGAGTATTTATTTGTATGCAGAGCATAGAACGGTCGCAAAAATCCCGACGACCAATGATGTTCGAGAGACAACCCTTTCCATCGTCTATCGCTTTTTTCCCCCGATTTATCATCAGTCTCGTGACTGTGCCGTGCATTCATTGACATTGCACCGAGCACATGGCCTGTGAGCAATTACAAGTTTTTTTTTTTCATTCTTTGTCTTTCCACGCTTCGAGTTTTTACCAGGCCTGATTTTGTAAACGATTTGTTTGCACGATTAGCACGTAAGAAACTGAGATAAGAAATCAGCAGAGACTAATTATTGATTCAAACCAATCAGCGATGAAACATTTTTGTGGTGAAATGGTGAAAGGATTTCGTTGACGTTGAAAAACAAAACTGATTTTCTTTGCAATTAATAAAATTACACCGAAATCAATTATTTTCTTTACATTTTATATTATGTCATGTTTAAATGTTTCTTCTATTTGTCGTTTTTCGTTTTTCAGTCATATTTTCACTTATTACGAAGGTTTTGCAAACTATTGCAAAGTGATCAGAGTAAGTTTAATAACATTTCAATCACAGACCAGATACTTATCAAATATAAGGATTTGTTCAAACCTTGAGAAAAAAAAATCAGTAAACCATTTATGGTGTTTACCAGCGATGCCAAGGTGATGATGATACAGTACAAAAAGTAAGAAACAATCTTCGAATGATTGCTGTCCAATAAGCAGGTGAACATTAAATTATTATTCATGATTGTTACAACATTGGCAGATGAGGTAAACATTTTCATAGCTTTATTTACAAATGTATCTTATTTTCGAAAAATAGATCAATTTTGAATTAATATTTAATTTATATTTAATCACATCTCACAATGAGATAAAAGAAAATGTTACAAAATCGCAAGTAAAAGTTATAAAACAATGTGATAGAAGAAAAAGGAAACGAAAATGGAGCCAAAGTTACGGGTCTTTGTTACAACTTTAATGGTGTTTTTTTGAATAAACATACTCATGTACTTTTCACTTATAATGTAAGAGTAAAAGAATGTCAACAAATAAGTTTATCGTTGCTACATCAAATATTTAGCAACAACAAGAGCATTGCAGATACAAAAACACTTATTTGCGTTTGAATTATTTATCTTCTATAATAAATTTTGCGATTTATTGCACTTGAATTATATGTTTTTGTATAAAGTTATATTTATAGACATACCTATTTTAAAGTGCCTGCGAAATACTGAGTAAAACTCATTTATATATATGAAAGACGAATAAAACCATTAATGTATATTTTTTACTCTTCGAAGTATCTAATTGAAATTGTTGCGTTAAGAATTTGTCGATTTTTATCAAACCAATTAACTCTTCCAAGAGATTATTATGAGTGTCCATTAATTAAAAAAGTTAAAAGTCTTCTCTTCTGTGAAGGTGTCATTATTCTCCACGCCACGTTAACTTCAAAGTTATTTAATTATGCACGTCTTTATTGCACTTCTCCAATAATAAAATTCTAAAAAGCATTTTTCAACTAACCGAGGAAACAAAAACAATCGGAAAAAAATTAAAAAGCAAAGATAAAAAATATGTAGCAATTTTTTGTGACCTACCATCAATGATTATATTATGTATTTCAAAAACTTACCGTATCTGTTTTTTATCCATTGAGGTCTTATGTCATAAGTGTCGAAAAAATGGTCGTTTTGAAAAAAGATGTCATCCCAGTGTGGTTTATCAACATAATTGGTCGGCCAAGAACTTTTGTCAAATGAATCCCAGTCGTAGTGCATCCACTCTTCGTGCGAGTCCTTCGGGACGCGTTTTTTCTTTCTCGGCATTGTTCACATCATTCCGTAGCGCGGCACTTCATCGTGCCAACTGCAAATTTTTGGGCCGAAATTATTCTTTTAACGTATAACTTCGAAACTCACACGATTTCGTTGGTTCACTTCCTCATACCACTCCACACTTTTTTTTATATACCTTTTATTACAACTTAACATGAACTCGATCGAATTATAATTTCAGATTCGTAGAAACTTCCTCAATTAACTAGCACAAATATATAAACGTCCATTTTTTATTTTATTTAATAAATTTGAAGATTTATTTTCTTTGAAATAAAAATAATTCAACAAATATAAATTTAATTATGATAATTTTATAAGAAATAAAACAAAGTTAATAAATTGAAAGTTCAAAATACTTAGAGAGCGAAATGTTTGAAGAATATGAAAAAGTCACTCACAAAAATAAACGGCTCGTGAAATTGTTAATAAAAATTATTTGTTGACAATTGATGTTACACTTGGGACGTCCGAAGGAACGACTAAGATAAGGCAGGATCTAGTTAAGAGCTAATCTATGAAAACACGAACGGAGAAAGCAGCCGCGGTAGTGTGCCGAGTACAAACATTGTATCCTTGGTTTTGGTTCGCTTCGAACGACCCCTTTTCCTTCGAATGCAACAAAAATTATGTAAAGATGCCGACGAGAAACCGTTTACCTTCGCGAACGATTAAGCTCACGAGAACAAGAGGACGGAAAATTTTGGACGATTTCAATGCTTCGATGCGCAACGATTCATTTTCGCACCTGCTTCACTGATATCATCTGGGTCATATGTAATGGAAAAGTCCAAGGTTTTCTTTTTCTTCATCACAAAATTGAGATCCCGCAACGGCTTTTGTATATCATACATTAATAAGTAATGAAACTCACATACATGTAAAATTCAGAACATTATATTATTCTTATGTATATGTTTTTATTTATATATATTTTTTTTTCAATTAATATACACCCATTATGTTCATTTGCGAAAGAATGTATGTTATTTTATGTAACGAAAAATTTATTTAGTTTTCTATTTGGTTTATAAATAACTTTTAAATTGCCATTAATTAATTGTGTAAATTTTCTGGCGTTTGAAAATTAACACCAGCAAGAGGAAACAAAATTATTCACTTCTTTCACTTTGTTTGGATTGCAGTTTCACCATTTTAAGCTTATGTGATTTAATTTAATAATATTGCATTTATTTTTGATGTTCAGTTTCAAGTGAATAAACATGAAACCTTGTTTTTCTTTTTTTTGTTAAAGGTTTAAAAAAAATAACACTCGGAAACATTTGTCAAAATAAAACATGTGAAAGCGTTAAATAACAGGAACGAAGATAATAGAGATACGCTATGTTGTACAGAAATGGAAGACACAATTTATCGTCCGTATAACAATTAAAAATTTTTATATAAGATTTTACATTCTAATTCTAATAAAATCTAAGAATAAAAAAAAGACCATCATTTTACCATGATTTAACGATTAAGGTCCTTCAAAATTGATATGATTAAAGAATGTACAAAATATTCGTAAATGTCATTGTATTTTCAATAGTAAATTGTACTGTGAATCAAGTTTGTATAATGAATGAATAACGTTTACTAGCTTATTATAAAATGTAAAATGTTCCGGAAATGTACCATACACTACTGAATAATAGACGTTTATTTATGTTTGAATTAATTTCTGACCCAGCTTGCGCCGGGTACTTCAAAAATTGAGTACTAGACTCATCAATTGTCCCCCTCCACGGAAATCTTTAGTAAAAGGCGAAAGATTTATGCGTGTATTGAAGGGAGACCAGAGTAACATATCGTCGGGGAATCATTTTATTTAACCTATAGAAAAGTTAGGTCAGTTGTGAGAAACATAAAAGTGGATAGCCACCTAGCGGCACCAAAGTTAATTTGGCGGGAATATTCAAACATATCAGAACTACAATTCGGTAAGGATTCAGTTCAAGCAAGATTTGTCATAATAGAATATACGAATATTTTAATTTTAAAATAATTGTTTTATTTAAATATTATTTACAAATTGTTCTCGGAACAAATAATAAAAACAACTCAATTAGAATTTTAATTATACAGTAAGTCACCAATTCAACTGGTTTTTATTATAGATATAACATATTCACCAAATTATTCTCCCAATTGCATATGTGCAATTGATTTGTATAATTCCTTAATTGCTTTTTTGTGAAAATATGTCAGCAGTTGGTTCAGTAGATCTGCATTCAAAGTTTTGAACTGTAAAATAATAAACAGTTTAATTCGAGATGTTCATGGAATGAGGCACGATCTTGAAATAACATGATAAAATGAATATTATCAAGTTTAAAATTAAGTATTCAAGGTAAACGTACCTAATACGGTTTTAGTGTACCTATTTGTATTAAGTTTATTATAAAATTGATTCTAGATAATTATTAAATTATTTGAAATACACGAAGATCAAGTGTTAGATTTCCATTGATTTCAATAAAATGTTTTACACAGCCTCCAATTTCAAAATAAATTCAAAATATATTTTAAGGACGTCATATCGCCGTTGGCATATATTAGATACGCCGAAAAAAAAATAGCATTAAAGCTTGAAACATTTCTGATTTTTTGGTAATTTTTTTTATGTAGGTCAACGACCATTTGGCTGAACAATTGTAAATTGAAAATGCATGAAAATACATTACGTTATATGGGCGAGTGAGCAAAATTGAAATTAGAGTTGATGATTTTCATTGAAAACGATTAGACACTGTGATGAAAAATTTTCTGTAAAAAAGTTTATGAATCAAGGAATTTTTCTATCAAATAAAAACTATACTTTAACGATGTATTTGCTGCGTAACTATTAATTAAAATTATTACTTGCACATGTCTGAAGTTTCACCATGGCCGACTGACAGGTCACCTTCATTTGAAAAATTCGAATTTCGGAAATCGCACATTATCAACAGTCAAGTGTTAGACTAAATTATAACAAAATTGGTTAATATTTTAAAGTATACTGAAACTCAGAAAAGAAGTTTAATTCAATAATTTAATTTTCTTGAAAATGAATATTTTGTCATAATCATATAAATCTGTATACACAAATTTAGGTTAAAAAATGTTAACAAAAGTTTGTAAACATTTGAAATTAACGTTTTCGATCAACTTCCCGTATGTCAAAAAAGTTAGTCAAATGAATTACTTTCTAATTAGTTTTTTTATTATTAAAAAAAATTTTTAATCATATTGCAGCTTTAAAAAAATATAAAAATTAATTTTACCAATTTTCAAAAAGACAGAACCAATTTTTACTATTGGACGAAATTTTCTTAATAGTATTTTTCATGACTAGCTTGCAGCGATATGACGTCCTTAAACAAAAATAACACTAATAGGTATACACTATAACCGTATTAGGCACGTTTACCTTATATTTTTGACATTTTTTCTTTAACGATCTAACGATGAAAATTCAAAATAAATTTATTAATTTGTATATAATAGTGAAAATTCCATTTTTTTCAAGCAATTGAAATTACCTTGTTATTAAACATAGCCATACTAGGCAACGCTATTCTCCTCAAAATCAATTTATCCAAATTCAGTCCTCCGTTGATAAATACTTGATGATTCAATATTTCCATTAATGTGTCAATCCCTTTGGTCGTCAGTTTTGATTTGTTCAAATTAGGAATCCTATAAATTCATAAAAACAAAATGTCATTGATCAACGTTTTGAAGCATTACTAAAAGTTTTTAAAAATAATAATATACTTCAACAAATAAATTACGACGCGACTATTCCCACGACTGATCGTATTGCACTGCACGAGTACGATACAGTATGCAACAATTTTTTATCATTTCATTTCTTTTACAAATCAAAATATATTTTCATCGTTATATGCTGGTAATAGAAAAACAATTCGTATGGTGAAAATTGACTTTTTAATTAAATTAAGATTTTCCCAAGGAAGTGGAAACAGTCGCATCCAATATATTAACGTAAATGAGAAAAAATAAAAGATTTAAATTATACCTATGCATGATTTTTAAAACCTCTCCGATTTTAAAATGTGTAAAAATTTCATCTTTCAGTGGACGCCCAGAAATCGAGTAGTCCATACGCATAAAGTCCTCAGAATTTTTCTTTGAAATTTAGCAACGCCATTATTGATAACAATTGATATTCTTTTGTGGTAAATTGCATTGGAAGAATAGTGCAGTCAAAAAGTTGAGTCAAAATATTATGGGTGTGCTTGATGGTGTTATTTGTTCCTCGACAGAGCAAAAGTGGTAGGCTTACTGAATTGATGAATTCGGTTGGTATATTTTGTGATCCCCAACAAAACATCATTCCCATATAGATCTCCTTCTCTTTGTCTTCATTTTTAGCATTGATTGAGATCTAAAACATATTTCATTTTGGTGTCACTGTTAATATATAAAACATAAAAATTTCAAATAAGAAAAATTTTTTTTCAAAACTTGTACCATCAATGGTCGAGGATTGTTAGGTTCTGTTGGATGCTCAAATCCATTGATAACTGTGAATTTTGCAACATAACTGCAATTTTCTTTGGGTAATCTCAACGCCAGCGATTCTCTCATCTTTTTGCCATAAAGTTTTAGTTTCAACTCATCGTTCAGTGTACAATTGAATAAAGTTGACACAGAATACACATTCCACGTCTTTCTTGTCAGATCTGAAAATAGTAACCAAATTATAATATTAAATATTCATGTACATCGCAAAATTTCTTTTGATCATAACAATCAAAAACAATAGTCTCTATTCTGTTAAATATACAAATTAATAATTACCTGATAAATCCATATTTTCATTGTCAAGTAACATCTCTGAATCATTTTCATGATTTGTGCCATTTTGTTTCTGGTCCATGATTTCGTTCTCTCCTTTATTTATGTATTTATCAAACTTCATTTCTAAATTTCAAAGTTGTTGACACTCATACCGGACATGGACGTAAAATAAACAACCAACAAGAGTTTCAACTTCATTTTCATTTATCGAACCTCTGTCTCAAGTGCGCATGCGTAGAGTAAACTTGTCCAGATAGTACTTGTATATAGTCGCGCTAGAGGGCGCAAATTCGTTTGTCTTTCTGTGTACTATAAGGTTTCACGTCTGTTGCGTTCAACTTTCCTTGATGTCAACAAGAATGCACGTGCAAATGGTTATGTGTTGATGTTCTTTAACCCTTTAAACAATTTTTTATTGCAATTCAAGAATTATAAAAAAGGGCAATATTTTGTGCTTGTGCAAAACGTGAATATCTAATGAATATGGATGAAATTATGAAAGACACTGACACTCACAAATCCGTTGTCAATGGTTTGTTTTTATAATTAATTAATTTTATATAATTAATAAAAAACTTATTTGTTTTGCTTTTCAATGTAATTCTCTAATTCTGGATTTTAATTTATATTTTTTAGCAAAAACTGAAGATAAGAATTCTTTAGGATTACTTGCAGAATACAATTCTTCCAATTCCACAGAATCAAGTTCCGATGACGAAAATGAGAACATGGAAAATATGATACACACAGGTAACAATATTTTATAAATTCCATAAAGTATTTATTTATATTGCAATTTTGTTTTGATGTCGAAAGATCACACGAAAATCAATTTCTCAAGAATGAACACTTTTTCAAAAAAGAAAATGAGAGGTACAAAAACAAGATGCCAGCAAATAACGAGATTAATTTATTCGAATTTGTTGCAGGTTTGAAAAACAAAACAGCACCCTCTTCTGAAGCAACAGAAAATGATGTTTTAGAAGAAGAAAATTCAAATTTTACAAATGTTGGAACAAAGGAAATTGACTACACGGAAGGTGCCGAAGTTAATTTATTGGAATATGTTGCAAATTTAAATAAGATGCAGTTACCTGGCACTACATCAGAGATTGTAAATTTAGACTTTAAAAATGTAAATGTAAAGAGTCAAGAGAAATTAGAATTTACTGATAGGTTATCCGAAAAAGTAGAACATTTTAAAGAGTACCGAACTCAGCCTGCTGTAGTTGAATTGTCAAGTTCAGAAGATAGTGAATCAGATTCAACTAGTTCTCTGGATTCTGATTCGTCAGACTCTTCTAGTGAGGATGTGGCAGTTGTAAATGCCAATGACAAAGATGAAGAGAATGATGAGGAAACACTTCAAACAGACAAAAATAGGTACAGTATAGAATTATTATTTTTGGTTTGTTTTTCATTTTTGTACATGTATATTAATCTCAGATTTCCTTTCAGTGGAACTAAAGACGATTCAATAAAAGTTCGAAAAGAAAAAAGTGAGTTTGATAATCTTCCACCAATTGAAGATTTAAAAATTAGTGTTCCTGAAGTTTTTAGCTGACCCTATGGGAGAAGTAAGTTGTTTTACATAAATATAATTTTTTTTAGTTTTTACTCAATTTTCATATTTATTTTTATTTAAGTTTACTAGTAAATTGCGATGAGTGGCACACACTCTTGGATAAAGTATAATGAATAATCCACGATTGGGGTACACTTTTTTTCCACTATTTTTTTCCTCTAACTCATCTTGGGTTTTATTATTTAAAAAATGAATATTATAGCCAACATTTTTCAAGTAATGTAGTTTTGTTTTCATTACCATAAGACATTTTATATTAAAAACACTTGTTCAAAAAAATAGCAAAGACCAAGTAAAACAAATTTTTCAAAATAATTATTATTAGTAATAATAAATATGATTTCTTCAAAATTTCATTTATTTACCGAAAATTAAACAAATAGTTATTTGTTTACATTTTAGAACAAGTGTTTTTGATAAAAAATGTCAAATTTCAATAGAAAAACAATACACTGTTCATGTCAAATTAAAATATTTTGGGGGTTGAATGGAAAAAAATTCC
>JAAMPD010001461.1:0-24067 GCA_025266255.1 Trissolcus basalis | reverse complement strand
TTAAAGTATTTAAAAATTTTTAATCGGAAAATTGGAGGGAAATAACAAGGGGGGGACAAGACATTTTATTAAACTTCATCTTTATTTATAATAGAAAAATTTGTCCGAAAAAAAAAAAAATTTCTTGGTTATATTTCTGTTTCTTTTTTTCATTAAAACTAATATTTTTTTAACCTCTGAACTAATCTCTGCTTATAATGTATTTTATAGGTAGCTTGGTTCGCAGAACAAATGGTTGTAGTTAAACCAAAACCAGAAAAGCCAACTTTAAATTTGGACACAGTACTGTTTCTTGAGAAGGGGAGTCGTGTTTTAGGAAGAGTTTTTGACGTATTCGGTCCTGTAAAAGAACCTTACTATTGTGTTCGCTTCAACAACGAAGATCACATCAAAGAAAGCAATATCAAAATAGGGATGACAGTATATTATTGTCCAAATTCACCGTACACCACACTTGTTTTCTTATCAGAATTAGCAAAGTAGGTTTCACTTTTTCATTTTTACAAACAAAATTATTGATATTATATTAATAATTTGATTGAAAACAATTTCTCATGAAAATTTTGTACTTTTAGAATGAGGGGCACAGATACCATTGATTATTCTGAACATCCAGAGTTTTCTGACGATGAAGAAGAAAGTGCTTATTACGCTGCTTTGCGACGACATTCAAATGTCCAAAAAAATGTTCAGAAAACGAATACCAATGAAAATTCGAAAAGGCCAAGACTTAATGGTGAGTTATTGTTTCGTATACTTCGAGGGTACAGAAAAAAATAATAATAAAAAATTAATAAAATTAATTATAAATTATTTTCAAAATGAAAAATAAAATAAATAAATAAATATAAATTAATAAAATTAACAAATTTCTGATATAGCAAATGTAAATGACACCTTCAAGAAATCACACTAGTTCAGATTAGCATTATACTTCATAGTCAATTGAAACGGCCGTGTAGATAAGAATAAATAAGAAATTGTTTAACTTTCGTCTTAATGTATTTCTATTTTTTTAATTTCAGAAGGCCAAACTGGTTGGCAGAGAAGGAATAATCCGCCTAGACAGAGGTACCCTAATCCAGAACAACAATGTTATCAGCAGATGTACATGCCTCGACAACCGCAATACATGATGCAACAAGCATCTATTGGGTCTTGTCCAGTTCCACCGATGATGCAACAGTACCCTATGAATCAGTATTATAGGCCTAATACTTACTCACCTTACAGTTTTGGATATCAAAATTGGCCACCGCGAGCTCCTTTTTACAACAATTATAGCACACCTCCTCCTCCGCCTCCTCCAACTGATGCACCTGGTTCACCATACTATCAACACAATCCAAATCAATTGAATAAACAATAATTCGATAATTATTCAACAACTCAATTTAATTATACAATAATGTATATAGAAACGAATGATCAATATATTTTTATCTGTAAGAGTTTTATATTTTTTACATATATAGACTTTGAGAATGAAAAAGCAAAATTGAAATAAATAAAAGAAGAGTAAAAAATGGATTAAGGGAGAGAGCAAGTTTGATTCCTTAGAAGTGTCGTAATTTGTAGACAAGTTTATTAAAATGACAAAAAGTTCAACGTCTTGTCAAAAAATTGTGTTTCTACCGAGAGTACAGATTTAAAGCGTTGACATTTTTTTATAAAGCTAGCACGTTGTATGGAAGCTAAGAGAGATTTTACGCGGATAGATTTCACATCACTCACAATCCAATCTCGCGGCCCGTTTATTTTGATCCCTAGACTTTAATTCTCATTCACGTTCGTGTCTTTGAAAGGTACCCTTTCACTTCACTAGGGACCCCTAGCACGAATTTAATGTCATTTTCGATGTGGACCAAGTAGCGTAAAATAACACGAGTTTTAACAATGCCACTGCAACTATTCTTTCAGCTATACATAATTAGACTTTCCTTTGAACATTTTCTATTTGTTTTGCAATAGTTTTTCTATTGTTTTTTTTCTCATGCGAAGATCGTTTATTTTTTTAAATGAATATAAATTTGTAATAAATTTGTAATTGAATAAGAGTTTGGTTTCTCGTAACAACTACACTTACGAAAACGTGTTGAAAACAAAAATGAGCCTAGGTTTACGGTTGAGAAGGAATTGTTAGAAGATAAAATAAACGTGTAATTTACTAGTGGCATGGGGCCATCCTCTTGAGATAATAACTCGAGGCTTACAATTATGATGGGTTATATTTTAGTAGGCGGAGACGACTCCCGTTTAACTAGTAATTAAGCCTGACTCCGCCTTTGGTCACGCTTCTTTCGTGCCAACTTACTGAATCAGATGTAGCCAACTTTTGCAACCGAGTGGGGAGCTAATTTACACGAGGCGATCCGATTTTTCAGCGACGCGCATACATTTTCATTAATGTGCACACACACAAAACAGCAATCGAGAGCCGCGCCTCTTATTTATCGATGTTCACCGCGGACAGATTTAATGATACGCGCCCTGTCGTAGTGTCCTTTTTTTCATTCTTTATCTTATAGTTTGAGTGTTATGATTTATTCCACACAACTCCAGATAGCAACATTGAGCATTAGAAAAAACTTCGAATGTATATCATTTGAAACTAAGTATTAATGCATTTTTTATTTATTCAAAAAGACAATGAATATTTTCACATAAAAAATTGTGCAAAAAATTATCAACGTCTATGAATTGAAAAATTGAACACTTTATTGATAATTAGATAAGTAAATAAATATTTTCATATGTTTGGTTCGGAAAATGGAATAACATAAAGGCGTTTGTATTCGAGGGATAATAATTGGATCGTGTGTGATAAAGTATGGTCGAAGAAAGAATATGACAATATTTTTGTGGTTGGAGACGATAAATATGAAACCCTAAACCGCGTCGAGGAGGAAGGGAGTCGATAGTGGAGCTACTAATTCCGCGTGTCACGAAATCACAGCGGAAATAAATAATTCATCGCACGAGGAGGAGAAAGAGGAGTCGGGCGGCGAGTGGTCCATGTTCAGGTGCCATTTTATTGGTGAAACTTAATCCCGGACGGTGGCGCCGAGGACTCAAGCCCGACGAGTTATTTGGGCGCGTGATGAACGTCTCGGGGCGCTCTACTTATTTTTCGACTGGACGCCGTGGCCGTCGCCGTCGCCGTGTATGCGAGTAATTCCTGCCAAACCCGCAGGAGGGGAGGGCAGGGGAGACAAAAAAGAACGCTGCAGCGACCCCTGGTGCTCCCGGTGGGACGCCATCTTATTTATTGTTTTAATTATATCAGAATATATCGTTAGAGCCCGTCAAGACGCGCCATGCCGCCGAGTGCACGAGATATACAAAGGGGCCAGGAGGTGGCTCGCGATACGCCTCCCTCCTACGCGTGTGTTGACGCGCATAATTTGTTAGCGTGCCCGCTTAATGAATTATCATTCATTTATTAACCAACGACATTCCGATCGCTAAAAAACAACTTGTATGAATTTGTCTAGCTTTACTTTCTTTTTTTTTCAAAACCCCTTTTTTTGTTTCCACAATGAGCATTTATCAAACTGGCCCTATCCAATATTCTCCTACCTTTTCTTCTCAGCATTTTCTTTTTACATTATTATTAGCACTATTTTTCAGGCCAAACAGAGAATCCAAAGTTGATCAAGAAAACTGACAGCTATTTATTTGAGCTTACACTTAGTTTTAAATTATTTGCAAAAGGTGCCTGTAAATTAACTGTAAAGTAGATATAAACTGCTGAGTAGCATGACAAAAAAAAATATATGTATATACATACACCTTTTGCTAAATTATATTAGGAATATTTCGGAACAACAGTATCAATATTTTCAGTGGATTAATATTTTTAATCAATTTTATATAATAGCAAACTAGAACTCAGTAAGGCAACTCAAATGGAACAAAAGATGTGTTTTCAAATTTATTTTGTGCAGTAATAAAAAAAAATGTAGATATAAGAAACAGTTGTGCAACTCTAATCACAACAATTATACATTTAATTATAAAAATTTATTGCTTTTGTTCAGGTTTACCTTTGTTTTTGCACTTTCATTATATTTTTTTAAATATTCACTGCATTTCAGGCTGTTGGCTGAAAAACCTTTCAAAACTGGACAGCAGGACGTGGGTAATTGAATTCAATATTTTCGTCAGATTTTTCGTTTCGAAAGCACACCCAATTCGAGATAGAGTTTACTCGTTGCGCAGACGAATAAATTTTCGTTAAAATATGCAAAATACACGAATAGGTAACATTTATAATTAAGCATCAATTAATTCCAAAACAGATAATAATCTCGAAGAAATATTAAGCAATCAATGAAGGCGTACAATTCACAAATTTGTTTTCACAAATTCTACGTCTCACACTTGAAGACCAGAAATCTTGCAGACAATAATTAACATCAAGGAATTTATGAATGATTCATAAATTATGCAAATAAGAAAAGAGGTGAAAAAACTCCAACAAGCGATTCCACGCATTTTTTTTCATGTTCAATTCAGAAGGCGCCTAATTTTTCTTTCATTTTCTTTCATTTATTTATACAATAAATTATTATAAAAAGCATTCTTTTTCCTTGTTCTGTTTTTTTTTAGTTTACTATTTGGTTTATTCAAATCAAAAATGAATCATTGACTCGTGGCAATATGATAACAAAAAGATGGCCCGTGAGATAAAATTCCGAACGACACTTTCTGTGTCGTACCTACTTGATTTCGGTGTGCAAAAAAATAATAAAACCGAACGAGACAAATTCAGGACGGACGGCAATAATCAATGAGATATGTGGGTAATAAAGCTGGACAATAGACGAGCAAATTAATATAAGAGTTGATACACGTGAAGAAAAATACAAGAGAGAGGGGGTAAATGCAACTTTGGCTGCAATACGATAAAAGACTTGGAGTGGGGATGGCAATTTATCAGCAACAGATAGGGATCTGTACGATCGCGTGTGTCGAGCGGATTAACTTAAGTCCTGGACCACAAAGGAACATTCCAAATATCAGTTTTGAGTCTAAAGAAATGTTATTTTTTCAAAATTAATTGATAACAGGCTGTTTTTGTAATTCAGTTAAAGTGCTAATTCATTTGAAATGAGTGTAGGTGGCACTGGTTTGGCTCAATTTCAATGGGATGATTGAGTCAATACTTTTGCAAGACGATGCTCAGCGAGCCAAAAATGCCAGAGATACCAGCGGGCGCGCGCCCAGACGCCGCCTGGCTATGCGCGCAAACAAAATAATAGAAAAAGATTGTGTGCGTCTTCTGGTCCTTTGCTTCGTTTTATTAACTTCTTTTTGCACTATAGCTCTCTTATTTCCTCAAAAGAAGCTCAATAATCACGCCAAGGTACCGGAATGCAAACTTCTCTTTGTGCTCTGTCCTTTGTGTCTCACAATTTTTCTCATTATACACACAACAAACGTACTTTACATTTTCACCTGATTTAACATACAAATCAACATTACATTTCAAATTTGTGTAACATCACCTAAAAGGGCTATTAACTTTTTTTTTTTTTTCATTTCTTTGACTTTAAAGACAAGATTATAAGTCTGTATATATATAAGAATGACTTTCTGATTTGAGTTCCTTTTTTCTACATAAAAAGACAAATTGAGAATAGTACCTTGACATTTTATACTTGTAAAAGATTCCTCTAATTTCGCTTGTGTTATAAAAACAAAAAAAGAAAAAAAAACAATAACTTTATTAATGCGTCAATATTAAGGTTTTACATCTATGGCACGAGTCTAGTAATAAAATATAATGAATTAGTTTGCCTAGACGTGTGTATAGTTTTAATTTTTCTAATTTTTGTAGTTGTAATGAGTAAAAATTACTCATTTATACATTTTAAATCCAAAAATTAGTTTCAAGCTTTTAAACCACTAAATATAAGAATTTTAATATAACTGTATATAAGTATCCAAATTTTTATATCATATTGTTAGTTTCAGAGTTAATCTTCTTTAATTTTTTTCCATGTATAAGTACCGTACAAACACGTTTACAAGGATTAAAACAAAAATTCCAAAACACCTGTAATGAAGAAATGTATACTTGTCATCATGTTTTTCTTAAAAAATATTTTTCGGCTCTGCGTTTCTATGAAAGTTAACGCTTAGTCATGGATTTCAGGTTCTTTTGCGCGACAGAAGTTGTGGACCGTCATTGTCTTTGTTTTACAGAGATTCTTAATATATTTTTATCAATATCCGACTAATTCGTTGATTATCTTTTCACAATAATTTAGACAGTTCAATTCATAATTATGTTTATGAAAACATTTCTAAAATAGTTGTGTTATGAAACGGTAAAACAAAATTTAAAAACGTGCTGATGGTGATTCGTTAACTAAAAAAGATTGAAATCATTTTCTCTTTCTGCTGTTTGGCCAATTATGAAAAGTTGCAAAATTAACTTGTCAGATAATAGAGAAACTTATCAGATGATAATAAATTACTTCGTAGTCGGGTATTAATTATTAGAATGAATAAAATTGTAATTAAAATGTGGATCAAGCTGAGGAGGAATTTGAGAGGAGAAAACTGGTAGAGAAGATTGTGCAATTGGGATCAAGAAGTTAGGAAAGGATGTTTGATTATTGATAAAATTGGAATTGATTTAATGAAAAGATGTATGCGGAATCCGTTAAAAACTAATTCTTTTGAGAGCGCAGTGACAAAGCTAATGCACAGTTATTAGGCCTGGCCGGTAGAGGGTTTTGCGCCCCAAGGCGTACAGAGCATGGTGTCCCACAGAGAGGAAGCAATGTCCTGGAGGGGTCTCGACTATCACGCCCTGACAAGTATATCGTGAAATTTAATATAGTCACGTCCTCGCAAGAAAGCAGCATCCCGCGGTACGCGCACATGCATTCAAACACGTGTAAAGGTGCAAAAGAATTTGCGCGACGACTTGTTGAAATGTATGCTCATTGTGCGACATGAACCGAATATCCAGATCAAAAGATCCCAAGAGGGGAATACTGGACGTTAGAAAACACCATCAAACCTCTATGAATTTCAACATTATCAAACGTTTTATTCATCATTATAGAAATAACAAAGTCATCTTATCACAATAATTGTATAAGAAAAAATCAAGCGGCTCATTCTTATTTTTAGTTTTACAACTTTTTGTAGTTCTTAACTTTCTTGAACCATCGACAATCAGCCATTCAATTTTCAAGCTTCATTTTTAATACGCTTCAATTGAATTTTAAAAAGAGACCCAAATTAGAAATTCAGATTGTTGTACAAATAAAAAATGAAAATATTTGATTTTGAAAATGTACGGAGTTTTGAAATATTAGACTGTTGGAAAATCGATTAGCTTTGACTTGTCGTGAGAAAATCTTGCTCTATAATTTGCACTTCCGTTCTCATAATGTGGCTGCGAACAAAGGTTGCCCCCAGCGAACTAGGAGCCTACGGTAACCTGATACGCAGCAACGCAGGTGACTTTTAGCATCGCAATGGGCCCAAAGAAACAGGCATTGTTCGGCCGATCGAAAAGTCAGTCGTTTTACGCCGCCTGAGACTTTCAACGACTGTTTTCGCTCTTGAGCGCACGTGTGCAACCTGCGTGCGATTTGTGTACATACGTTATGCGCCCGCGGATTGCCAAGGAAACGGTCGTTTGTTCGGGGCCCCTCAGATCCCGCGCGCTCCAGGGTACCTTGTTCTTTTATCTTAATGAAGTGACTCTGCCTCTATAGTATATGGGTATAGTCGCGATTAGGCAATAAACATCGTTCCTGAGAAAATCACTTTTTCAACGACCTTCTCTTTCATTTGCATCGAATTTAAACGCCACATACTCTGAGCTTTGTTTTTTACCTCAAGTTTCTACAACTTTTTACTTTTCACATTTTTTTCCGTATTCATATTATACACGTGCTCATTTTTCTCAAATAAAAAGTATACATTTTATCATTATACATATCAATTTTCTTTTAATCTTTGTGAAAACATAAATATGACAAAAAAAGTTTTTTTTTCTTATTTTTTCATAATAAAGCATATAAAATATGGTCATTTGACAATGTTGCTCGAGACTCCTATAACGTATAGTAGTTACACTAATTTTTTTATTTTGTCAGCTCAAAATGTTTGACTAATTTTTATCGATTTCAGATATCGCTATATTCAATTATTTCTAAATAAAAAAAGTCAATGAAATATTCATTCAAAATTTCTGGGCTCAAACAATTTATGAATTGAACTGACAAACGTTCGTACTTTGTCCCAAACTATATAGTCAACAAAACCTGTTTTTATACATTTAATGACGTTAAGTTAATCGAAACAATGATTTACATAAGTCATTTCATTACTGCCAATTATAACAACACCTTCAATCAATTTAAAAATATAAGAATACGTGATGTGCTCGAAAAGGCTCATTTTGTGACGACTGCGATCTATTCTATTTTACGTGTTTTAACTTGTGCGGGTTTTATTTTAACATTTGATTATTATAAAGTTTTTCAGAATAAGAGTTTTATTCGTTTGAGCGCTTTGTTGTGAATAAATTATTTCAAGCTGATGCTGATGAAATGAAAATAAATAATTGGATTGAAAGAAAATTAGAATGAAAAAAATTTGGTTTGTGGATGTCGTTGAGAGTCCATTTTGATACGAGAGTCTGTCGGCAAGTTCATCGGTAGATGACAAGAAGATCTTTGGTTGCAAAGTCATGTTGCCTGCGGCGAGTGCTGTACTTTTGTCATTGTCGGAACGTGTACCACAAGGTGTATAAAAATGCGTACACAATATCGTTTGTGATCACTTACACAGACACGCCCGTCTTATCAAAAAGAACCCTTCAAAAGTGACCGTTCGCGATTCAAAAGAGCCGATATCGGGCTGGAACGGATAACCAATTCTATTGGTAGATTCTCCAACTCGTAACAAAAATGAAGTGTCATGTAAATCTCGCTTAATTAAATACGTTACGCCGTTTATTTTGATAGCTTTCCCTTGAACCAAAAAAAAAAAGAGAAGATCCAATCAAAATCTTTTGGCCTTACTATATCCAATTTTTCGCAAATTTTATTCAAAATAATTGTTTTTTAATTTTCTGTAAATAGAACTGTTTTAAAATTAGGCATAATTTTTTTAATGTAAAAATGAAATTTGATTAATTTCGAGTTTGGATAATTGAATTACGAAGGAAAATCTAAAGTTACTCATTTTTGCTACTGGCGGTTATTTTATTTCCAACTCTGCAATTGCTGTCGGTTTGATATATTGTTGTATGTGTGATGAAACTAATTAGCCGTTCATCTTCAAGTGGTACAGACCAAAAAACGTTAGAGCCAGCGTGAATCTTGGCGTTTAATGCTGGACGGAAGCTCAAAAGCCCGGAAACTTTAACGTCTCATCTCACAGGGAGCTTTCGAGTATTCGTTCTCCGACACTCGAATTCCACTTGATTTTTGAGCGCAGCCAGATGTTTTTGAGGACTTTGCCACTTTTGCACGCGCTATAGCACGCGCACCATCGACTTTCGACGTTTCACTGAGGTACGTATTCTTCCAAACATAATGACTTGGCGCGTGACATTGTTGGCCGATCAAATTTGCCGACTATATCAGATAGAAAAAGTGACGACTTTTTCTCTGACAATCAAACTGCAAATTAACTTCATCCCTATTCAAGTTGTAATACTTTCATTTTCAAAACTCTAAAATATTCTATAGTTGATATTCGAGAATTTCCATCTATGATATCGAAAAATCAGATACAAATTATTAGTAAACATAACTTTTCACAAGTACAGCCGATGTTTCAGGTATACCAAAAACAAAATTCTCAACTGTCGTCTTGTGATATATATATATATATATATATATATATATATATATATATATATATATATATATATATATAACTATATATATGAAAAGAAGCCGGCAAAAAGACAAAATTTAACCGAATCATGATTGTTGGTCTAAATGCAGCCTTGATGAAAAGTCAGTGACAGCACGTGATCTTGAAGCGATTTTTTTTACATGTAATCGGGCTGAAACAACCAGGTGGCCGGTTGTTTGCAAGCCGCGACTAGCGTTTTTGCGACAAAGATCGGGAGGGGCGGTGAGTGAACAAAACCGAAGAGACGGACAGAAGAGAGGAGAATGAAAGAAAAAAAAATGAAATAATCGGTAGGAGAAATTACAGAGCGCGCGATGATGCCTCCCAGGGCGCGGGGGCATTGAGTCATGCGGAACCCCGGAGCCAGGGCGACAATGCACCCCCCAGGGTACGCGCCAGTCGCGGGGGGTCTGTACGCTACTGGTCTCTCCGCGAGTTTGCGTATAACGTCAATTCGCGCGTTTTTCATCGGCACACGTGCACCACTACTTCTTTGTCTTTCGCTTGAATATCTCTTGAATCGATCACCCGGACAATTTGCAGCCAAGATTCTTCCTTTTAGTCGGTTGACTCACTTCGAAACGAGCAGACGTTTTTTTTCATCAGATCTAATTGGGCGACGCGATTGTCAAATGGGCGAAATTTGAGTATATACTTGGAAATTCTATACCGTTCATGAATTCGAGTTTGACAAAATTCATCTGTTCTAGTTTGCATTGTATATAATGTTGAAATTGTATTAGACCGTATTAGTTTTTTTTTAACATTATGCAAAAGAACTAATACGGTCTATTTATAATTTAATTGTAGTATTTTAATTTTGAATTGACTGAAATTTGCAATTAAAGATCTGCCCCCTAGCGTCATCACTAAGAAGTAAACCAATTCGAGAAAGAAGTATATTAAGAGGTTTGGAACTTGGGTCACATAAAATAATTGATAATTCGTAAGTAGCATTTAATGTAAAAGTCAAAATGATAATTTCTGTAAGTGAAATTTGTTTCTTATTGAATAAGTCTTGTTTGTAACGTTTTGAACTCTTTCTTGAATTTTTTTTTTGATGTTCGTATAGGTTAGGGTCGACTTCTAAGAAATATCAACTTCGTTCGTTTTTAATAATACGTGAAGTTGAAACAAACTTCTGGATTAGGCAGAGTGGCACTATTGAAAGATTGATTTTGGACAATTGACAATGTGTAAATGCATAAATGAGATAAATCTAATGATCTCGTGGAGTGGACTAGCGGGGCACAACGAGACAGTAATAGTTGTCAAAGTATATGCAGCGACAAAGTGACAAATGTGATATTTTGGTCGTAGTGACGATCATTATGCATTTAGCACTCATGTTTCTGTCTTCGGGATAGTTACCCCAGGGTGGTAAAAATGGAGTAACAGAACCAGGACCCCCCATCTAGCTTTTATACGCGAACCAATGGGATACTGAGTACGAGCAATGAGCACCGAACAGGATTATGCGACTCCGTATGTCGCTCGATGTACCCCCCACGTATAATAGACGACCCCCCGTTCTGTCAGCAAACCGAGAAAACCGCGCGCTCTTTGCGACGTTAACGCTCGTAACCTTTTTTTATCGATAAACTCTATATAGTAAATTACAAAAGGAGTTTATCGAGAGGGAAAAAGTTTCCCCGTATTTATGAGCTCAATAAATTGTCAACGGTCCAATTATTTTTGTCTATTAATATTATTTAGTTACACTTTAATCACTGTTCATTTCTCTTATTTATTATTTTTTTCATCCTTTACATCATAATTTTGATGCACATTTTTCATTTATTTTTCTACATCATTCACTAAAAACAATCCATATACCAATTTATTATTCCTTATGAGAATTTGAGATAAATATGAACTATATTTTTTCATAAGAGATTTTTTCAATTTTGTTGTTCTTTTATTTGAATAGTAATAACTTTTTCTTTGTTTTTAGGATTCGTGTGAAATATATACTGTCTACAATCAACATATAGATCTTATGTAAAAGTGGAATTGTTCAATTTGAGCAGAGAGTTTGGAACAATCAAAGTCGAATGATCTATGCTGGGAAAAGTTTATATATTTTGTGCAGAAGAGTCGACAGTGGGAGTTTGCCCTGTCGAAAGATTACCATTGTTTGACCACACGCGGCGCAAACGCAGCACAAATGCGGAGCCTCTTGTAATCCCAAACAAATTTGCGGATTACACTCTCAGCATGAATTATTTAATCTCAGCACGATTTCACTGGTTTAGTTAGTGACTTGCGAGATTCAACCAAAGATAGAGTCTAAACATGCCGTCGTATCATACGCGTGAAATAATACGGTTAAACGTGTCTTCATCGGATTTGCTCACACTTATAAGTCGTTTGTGTGACAAATTTACGTATTTTATCATTAATCCAATTATCGATTATCTAAAAACTACTTATAATTTGTCATTTAATTTTGTATAAAATTTACAACTAATTGTTTTTCAATTTCATTGTTATTATTCAGTACACGGAGAAAAAAGTTGTAATAATTTTTGGCAGAATCTGTATATAATTTTTACCAAACTGTTTTCTAAGTGAGGAACAGAAATCGCATTTTGAAAAGAAATGATCAAACTTTTTGGTACAAATCAAAAACTAATTTTTAATAAAGACCAAAATTTTAATATAAATTTTAATATTTCATTTTTTGGTATTTTTAACTAAACAGTTTAATAATTTTTATAAAAAATGGATTCTGTCCTCTAATTATTAAATTGTTTGGTAAAAATGATTGCAATGATACTTTTAATAGAAAGATGATTTTCATAGAAAATGAAAGATTTCTTGTCATCAGATGTAAACTTTATTTTAGATAATCAATTCTGGTTTTGTTTTCGGCTTTTGAGAATCGACTTATAAAAAAGGAATTGAAAATCGAGATAAATTGAGTTTTTAAGATGATAGGTTGATGAAAAATAGTGTCAAACATATATGGATGTAAGAGACATTGGACGATATCATCTCGTTTATTACAATGTCATCGTTGAATGAAAAAATTGTAGCCCGCGTATGCAAATGGCCGATAAAATTCCGCGAATGTAGAATTATTTATGATACTCCGATTTGTGAATCAAGATGTAAGCGTAGGCGTCGAACGAGCTGGGTGAGAAATGTTTGCTTCTTGCATGAAGCGCGAATTGCAGCTAAGGCCGTGTCACTGCAATACATACGTTACACATTATACACAGCGCTGGGTCAAGCGGATATTTTTTTCACACATACTTCTTATCGTGTCTCGCATCTTTCAACAAGTCCATTTTTCATCCAATTTTTCTGATAAACTTATTCATCAACAAATATAAATTTACAAATAATTATAAAATATTCATACTCAAATTGGCTTTATGACAAAATATAATACAAAAAGTATATAAAAATTGAATTAAAATTGATAGAAATCTGTAATGGGTATAAGTTTTATAAAGGAGTTAATCTAAAATCTATGAGTTGAAAAATAAAATGACCAAGCGTGGCGTTTTATCTTGTTAGGACAATTGTCATAAATATTCGCAAAGTATTTGATATACTTTTGAAAGAATAAATATATGAATAATTCATCTGGCTCTTGTGAAAAATGATGTTGTTTAATACAACGATTGTTATATGCGGGCAAAATGATATCGTCGAAGCCTGTCGAACGCTCTAATCAACTTATCAGAACAAGAGTGGTAATATAATTAAATTACAAGGGTTGAATGCATGCGGGTAAATGTGATAGACAAGATCTTTTGAAATAATTCCTCTCAAATGTGTAAAAGAATTTGATGAATCTCAATATAAACAATGCAAATGATCAATATTGTTTTTATTGATCGTTTTGTTAATGTTTGAGATGAATCATATACACGTTGGTTTTTGTTTGGCAGTAAATTTTCATTTTCAAAGTAATAACAGGCTGTTTGTAATTAAGTTAATGGTAATGCGACAAAAAACAACTAAGAGAAAAGAGAAGTTGACCAAAAGATAGGAAAGAAATATTGAACCGGCGGTGCGGATTCAATTACGGCGTAATTAAAAGATGCGACCGCGGCGTTTGGGCTTTTTCCAGTCGCCGCGCGATAAATTAATAAAGCGCGGCGTTGCTTTTCGTTGTTCATTTGGAGATGCACGCCGTGCCGTGAGATAAAATGAGTGCGTAATTGAAGTAGACGGCGCGGTTTCATCAGCTTGAATTTACCCGCTGCATACTATATTTTCAATATAGTTTTTCTTCATTAAAATAAAACGCACCTCCAAGCAAAACTTGCCTGTAAAAGGAATTCTAATTATCGCCATCCTCACAAATCAAAGATTAAACAGCTCCCACTTTTTCAACCACTGAAATAAATTTACAAGTTTCAGAACAAGTTCATAAATCACTTGACTTGAACATAACCTAAAAGTGAGGTTAAGATTTTTACACCCCCAATTTTAGATGTATTTTTGCAATCTGAAATGATTAATTAAATGGCTGAATAAGTTAATCTGGATTTTGTGAGAACAAATGCGATCGGCTATTCAATTGAGAAAGAAAATTTTGTGCAACGCGAGGCAAAAAATATCGTTATTATGATCGCGCGCCACATAATAGGAGGTGCGCATCTCGGAAGAATTCGTGTTTATCAATGAACTAGATAGTGATCCGCGCAACAAATTTGAATATGAATATTTTTATGAATGAGTGGACGTGCCATAAATCTGGCTATGAATGCAACGGGCAACGGCGTGCAATACGTGTGACGTGTCCGGCAGCCTCGTGACCCTCTGACTAATATGCCGCATTATTTTATATCGCCAAACATATTTCATCAAAAAAAACATTGTCTCATTCACAGGTTCGAAAAATTCCATTCTCAACAAAAGCAATACATTAAAAATGTACACTTTTTCTATATAAAATATATAATTGCCGTCGGTTGTTCAGTTTTTCTGTATAAAACAAAAAGTCAAAAACAAAAGTATATATTGGAGTCTCTGATGGTTAATGTCGAATTATTTTTTCAAATTTTGCATAATTGGTGCCTCAATTATTATGCTTAATTCTATAATTGCTCAGCTTACAGATTACAAACAAAGAAAACCATAAAAATTCTGTCATTCTTAAAAACAATCATGATTTTTTCGCAAAATTTTAAATTTTATAATATGATGATGGATTCACATTTGCGGTCTAGGCTTGTAATTTATGAAATTTAACAGAAACAGTTATGAATTATTATCATAATTAGGGCATTAGTTATAAAATTGTGAAAACAATTGTTTGACTTTAACCAAGGGTGCAGTGGTGAAATGAAATGACGAATTGAATTTGCACAAAATGACGCTCGCAATTGAGACAAATTGAGCCCTGGCCTAGTTTAATTCAAAGATTCTCTTATAGGGTTGGCTTTAATGGAGTTCCACTTTGTTTGATTAAGACAACTAGGATGGCATTGTTCACATTTGCACAATAGTCATTGAAAAATTATGCTCCTAATCAGAACTGGACAAAGCAGAGAGAGTATACAAGAACGAAGGTTAAGGAAAAAAAGAAGGGCGCGTGCTAGCCAAATGTTATCGCGGATGCGAGTTGGTCAATTTGTAAGGTTCGACATGGTCATTGTTGGGTCCGGTTTTCTTCGGAGGAATCAGAATAAGAAGAAGACAAAAGAGGGTGGGGGATAAAAAAGCCCGGGCGAGAAGAGAAATGGCAAGGCTAGAGGGGGAAAACACATGTCGTTGGTTATATCCCGCGGTGCAACGGCCACGGTGCGTGGGACTCATATATTAGCCGCGCCAACCGAAACTCGGCTAGAGCGAGCGCAACAGCATAATCAGGGCCTAATGAGCGCGAGCGAGAGCGCATTCCTTCCGAGAGGAGACAGATGAACTAATGCGCCTACAGCTGCGGGGGGCGCAGGCTCGAGACTTTTTAATGATTTAGACCAGCCAACGATCGTGCACTCGATTTTCAGACGAGCACACATAAATTCTCTCGTCACCCGCGTCCAATCTTCAAATTTTCATTACCCCTCATGCTATTTCGCGTCTAATAGCCATTTCTTTTTTTCACCATCAACTCAACTATTCTTTCATATTTACATGCATTTTCATTCAATTTTTTATTTTTCCTCTATCGTTTGTCCTCTTTATCAATACACATTTTTCAATCACTTAACCCAATTTTACAAATAAAATTGGCTTCATTCATTTTTTTATATTTTATATTTTGTTCGTTTCAAAATATGATCATGATAATTTTTTGCAAAAATAAAATTTTTATTTCAACATCTGAAATATTTTCCTATCTAATTAGCGAGTTTCTTATATAGCATGACAATTATTTTTTGAACTTTCAATGAAATACTATTAAGAAAACTTGTTATTTTTGCAACATTAATTTTTGTCAAGTAAATTTGATGTTTGTATGTAATTATTATTTCTTGATGTCTCATTTTCTGATACAAGCAATCATCTATCAGCATCAGAAATATGTAAAATTATTTTTAAGGTCGATTATTATTCTTATGAATTATATTTAAAACTATTTGTGTTTATTCGTAATTGATATAATTATTCGTGTTGAGTTTACAAAGTTGAATTAAATGTTTGAATTAAAATTGAATGCAAAATTGTGAATTTCGTACATACTTTCAATGGTTGGATACTGAAAAAAATGATTTGCACGTATTTGAAATGGTGTAAGAAAGGGACAATTAAAAATCATTGGATTTTAATTTGGCATTAATTGAGCTATTTGTAAAGCGGGACGAATTCGTGCCAGTCACTTTAATCAGAAGAATTTCCTCCGTAGAAAATTGTTGATAATGGTCGGTAATTCAATTCATTTTCGATACGACAACGGTGTCATTCCTTATTAAGAGCGCGACGCTGCGTCGATGTTTTTGTGTACGTGCAATATCGTTCTCTTCAGCGACGATTATTATTATTACTTGAGGGCGTGAATCGCGGCTTGAAGATGTTTTTTCATTGGCTTGGCGATTGGCCAGGCGAGGGTGTGGGCGATCGATCGATTGTACGTCTAATGATCGCAACATGATAAGCTAGAATTGATGCTCATCTTCATTCACTCGATATTGAAAAGCTTACCAATCGAGATACCATTTAGCTATATAGCTAGTTTTTTATCTTTTGCTATTATTTTTTATTCTTCAGTTTATTCAATCAAAAAATTACATTTCAATTCTTTTGGAAACACAATTAAATTAACATCAAGATATATTTTAACACTACATCATTTTTGCCAACAAACAAAATTCCTAAATAGAGATGAATGACACAGTCTTTCATCAAAAGAAATTCATTACATGACAAAAAATAAATTGAAACTTTTTTCAATTTTATTTTCAAGTTATTATAATTTTTTTTTTCTTGAAAAAAATGAAAAAACCAAACTTATTTATAATAAGTAATTTTATGGTTCAATTGATATCTTTCTCTATAATGCGATGATTTTTTTCTCAATTCTAAAAATGGTCCAGAAATAAGAAAAAAAAAAAATGAAATTTTCTTTTTGACTCGAGATAAAACTTCATCTCTGACTTTTGAAGAGTCATTGTACGGCGTTATTGTGCGACCATTTTTTTCACGCATTTTCAAATAACTTCATAAATCAAACTTGAGTTATGCGATAGTCATCCCCGAGATCGTAGATGTTACCTGACTTTTTCGAACAGTCAAATCTTCCCTAAAAGTGTTCGGATTCTTAAAAAAAGGAAAAAAAAAACAATTGACCCACCGCCGTGCGATGTCTCTTAAGACTATTGTCATAATGCGGTTGTTTCACCAGTGTAATTTCCTTGTTCCCAAACGCGTGTTACGTGTTTCATAAAAACACAATTTTGAAAGATTTTTGACCCACCTTTTACTTGAAAAAATATTAAAAAAGTAAACTTTGTTATGATAAAAATAAAAATATAATGTAGATATAAATTTATAAAAACGGATTGATTTTGATGTTCAAAATGATGATTGTTATTTTTATTCCCAAATTGAAGCTATTACTTTTGTTGATAACAAAATTGTGAGTTTTTAATTGGGGACCTTTAAGGGCAAATGAAAAACCAAAATGCGACCTTATAGTTAGCATCAACAAAAGAGTATTTGAAAAGGTTGAAAATAAAATCGTATGTGAATGGTCTTAGAGTGAGAATGGTTGCCACCCAAGATACAATGATTTCCCATTCGTGCAATAAAAATCGTAATGGCATGAAGGCCAGGTTTATTTATTGGCCGTTTGAGTTGGCCACCACGTGGCATTCGCGAGTCACTCCCCGGACACAACGTCTTTCAAGTTCGGTTCCCGGAACGAACACCAAAGAGACAGATGCGATCTCAAAATTATTATATATATCATTGGGGCACAATTTGTAACACGATGGATCGGATTTTTCATTTTCAGGAAGTCACCAAGGATATGATGCTGCTAGGGTCCTGATAGATAGCGCGTGCTCAACTCACGACAATACGCCTCTGACTTTCAATGTCCCTCTTTTTAAGGTAGGACCGCATCTATAGTCAATTTTTTTTAAAATGTTACTATTTCTATGCTGTGATATTTCAATTATAAATAGACAAAATGATATATATATAGATATATATGAAGCATGTATTTTCACAATAGTTTGAAATCAAATATCTCGAATTTGAGATTGTGAAATACTTTCATATTTTGCCAATTTGTTATTTATGGCAAAAAAATACACATGGTTAAATTCCAAACAAATTTTGACTCCAAAAAATAAAAAAAAGGTAACCTGCAAATTTGAAAAAAATAATTTTTAAAAGTAGTGTTGGACGCTATATTATTAGACAGATATCAACAACATGTTATAAAATTAGTTATAAAATGTTGAAATTATTATAATTAATTTTGTGGCTTTGACGAAAAACAAGTTGAGTGTATATATGTAAATTCTGAATCACTTAACTGGTTATTCCTCACAGCCACAGAATTATCATTTGAAATATGATTAGTTACGTGAGTTAAAAATGAGAGAGTTTGAATAAATTCAAATATAAAAATAAAAAACATAATCTATGACTCAAAGTGCATTCGGCGCTCAACTCAAATCGAACTGATCTCAAATGAATTGACATTCTGCGCAATTGCGCCAAAAATTCAAACGAAAGAATTCGGCGCAACTGGATATCACCCGATAAAAATTTGTCGGTGAAAACGAGATCAGTTACGTTGAAATTTTTTTTTGCAGTTGTGCTGAAACAAAACACCGATAACAAAAATATCGATCTGTAGTTCTTTTGTTTGTTTGTTTGTTTTTTTTATAGCAAAACAAACCAGGGTTTTTTAAAAAACATCGGTCTGTGGCTCACTAAAACAAAATTCAACAAAATTCAGCACAATTTAGTTCAAATGAACTAAGAAAATTTGTTCATATTTCGATTTTCAGTTCATATTTATATCATAGTTCATATTTGTTTTATAAAAATTTTTGAAAGTCTTTTCTTGAGGAACAAAATACCGTTTCTTTTTTTCCTATTGTTTAATTTTTTTTTCTACTCTTCACATCACCTCAAGAAATCAAACCGAATTATATATAAATAATAAAACGTTCAATCAAACGATGTAGAAAGGTCGAGCTAATTTGAACATGCCGAGCTATTGTTCTTTTCAGTTTGTTAACAATAATTACAACGTACTGTTCATTTCTTATAGACAAAACTGTGCGCTGATTGATTGACTTTGACGCGAAACTACAGAATACGATTGTCTCGTAGAAATATAAACTATTTCTTAGAAGCAACGATCGTATATCTTGCCGAGCGACAATGCCCACTTATCAAACGATACGCGACTAATATAAATATATAAGTTTCCGAACAGATTCGACGAGGATTCTCGGGATGATGAAAAAAAGTCCGATCTTGAGTCAAAATGAAAGTTAAGTCACATCAGCACATTAGAAGCAGGGAGACAAAGAGTTACCTGCTTTTCTTTGTTGATGAGAATTTTATTCACAGATGTGAAATAAGAACGTGAGCAGGTGTGGGCAAAAAGAGAATAAAGTAATGGAAATATATGCCAGTTTTGAAAATAATAAATCTGTGACAATAAAAACAATCCATATTTTTTGATCATTTTCAAACTAAAATCGAAACACGTATTTCAATTTTAGCAGGACCCAAAACTACAAAGGAATATAAGAAGAAATATTTGCAAAAATTTGATTTATAACAGGTCGTCGTGGAAATGCCCATGTGGGTATGGACTAATAGGAAAAAACAAAAAAGTGATGTTAGTCCTTTAATTAAAATGAATTTAATTCATGCAAATTTGGGACAACTGATCTTCAGATCAATTACAGATTTTCTAATTTAATTTATCTTTTAACAGTATACTTTATCTGTTGGCTTTCCTAATATCTGTGGCTGTGAGGAATAACCAGTTAATTGGTATAGGATTTACATATACACTTAACTGGTTTTTCCTCAGAGCCACAGATATATACATATAATATTTTGAAATTGATATATAGGAAACAATATTGTACATAAAATCATGAAATCTCAAAAAAAAAAAAAAAAAAAAACGAAATCTGGATTTGCATATTGGTTTTGTTTATGAAAAAAATTAAAATAGTACATTATTGTACTAGGCAAACAATTTAGGCTTACTTCGCAGGTGAAACTCCACAAGTGAAGACTCATTGCCACTCCTGATGAATCTGAAACCACTTGTCGTTGCTCATTGACATGACCAAGTTGGTTGGAACTTATATATAAAACTCGAGAAAAAGTATTGCTCGTATAGTTCAACTGCACATTGGGGGTAAAATTTCTGAGAACTATACAATGAATTTTATTTATTAAAAGATTAGGAAAACTATTAAGAAGAGGAAAACGTCATTTGAGAATTGGTGCAACATACCCATAACTATGTTGTGACAGACTCGACATGCTCATTGTATCGCGCGAGTAACCTAAACTATATGATTTGACTATAAAACATGAGAAACTACATATCAATACGCTAAATTTGATCACGTTTCTAAAATAATTTTATCAAACTTAAAATCGTAAATAACTTGACTTAAAAAAAATATTGTGATTCAACAGAATAATTTTTGAAACATTCTTTTGTTTTCAATAAATCAAGAGTACTCAGGGTAATTGTAACATAAATATAACAACACAACAATAATTTTCTGAAATTGTTTGAAAAAACATCAATTTATCTTAGCCTTTGAATGATTATTTAAATATTACATAAAAGATTGTTGACTTTTTAATAAAATGATGATTGATGTTTTTGATTTAGTGGGAAATATTGTTGAAAAGCTGTATCTAATTGCGGTCTCAATTGCAATTCATTTTGAAGGTGGAATTTGATTAAACCTTTTTGATTAAGGAAGGTAGAGGAAACTGCATCGTAAACAGCCTGATGATGGTACTAGTTTTTTGAGAGCCCAGTTTGAAAAGGATATCATTTGGCGTTATTCACGTGAAGAAACCGCATCGCCCCCGTAATGATAGCTCTATTATAATCAAGCCACCCATTGCTTTGCGGAAATGAACACTGAATCAAATCCCATTAGACTAAGAACTAAGTTGAACTTGAAAAGGAATCAGCTGCTCGGATAAGACACGTGTCAACTCGCAATCAACGTCGAATTTATAAAATTGATTGTATATTTTCTCTCAGCTACTCGCAATGCCATCTGCTTGTTGGCACTGCTTTTTCTTTGAGGTAAACAAAAATTTATCAAAGGTGAGAACTTTATTGTCAGCAGCGATAGTTGGTTATAATCAACAGGACACCAATCGTAAATCAATCTTAATGATCATTTTTCATTTTTCAGAACAACCTTTTGTTCATGCAGATGAAACAATAAAATAAGCCCAACTTCTTGTGATCGATTCTCACATTTTTGCCATTTCAAATTTCATTTTATCCTCTGGACGTAATATAAAAAATGCTCAACTATAACACTTTAAGTTTCGTTGGAATGTTTTGCCTCCGATTACAAGGGATAATAAAAAGTGGAAACAAGTATTTTATTGAGGTGAATTTTAGTTTTGCATTAAAATAGTGTTTATTGTCCATAAGTCAATGGAAGATTTCTCTCTTGCAGTAGACTTTCTCTAATACCGCGCAGCTTAATAAAGAGAGTTGCGTTATGTTTTTGTCGATAGGGCGATTCAACAATTTTTAAGAGACATTGTTCGATGGGAAAATGCGCAGTGTTTATGCTATTTGTCATTTGCTTGTCACATCGCTGTCGTCGGCTGATTGAACTGGCAAGGCGGTGGGCGGGCATCGTGTACAATCGTTTTCAAACTTTGCGGCTATTTATTACTCCAAGTCAAGATGTAAGTTTTGACACACACACACACAAACTATTCTATGACCTATACATTTGATATTGTGTCTTAATTTCGAGTCGTGTAAAATCGTCGTTTGAATTCATCTATTGATAATAATATTTAAGTATACAGTCAAAATTTCATATTTCAAATGATAATTAATAACAATAATAATTGTAACATTTTATGACCAATTCTGTAATATATTGTTAATGTATGTCTCTTTCAAGATTATTTTATGCAATTTTGCAGGTTGAAAAATGTTTTTTTTCGGAAAGTCAAAATTTGTTCAAAATCATTTTGCATAATTGCTAAATTAAATATCTCTCAGCTTAGAAATTGTCGAATTTTTTATATAAAAAAAGGACAAAAAGTTGCGACTATTTCGGTGAGTTGTATGTTTCACTTGAATTAAAATTGGATAAAAAAATGTAAATATGGTATGTTTGAGAGTTTGTGAAAACGCGCGGCGCGAACGGTCTGGGATAATTGCGACAATAATTATCTTTTGGTACGACATAAATAGTCGCGTTATCGAGACAATGTCGAGAGCCCCCCATGGCCGGCAACGGGCTTAACGAGCTACCGTCGCGGGTCTCGATTTTCTCGCGAACTTTATTAACCGAACCGGCCGATAAATAAGCCCTGCTACGGACTGGCGCAATAAATCAAGCGTCAACAAAAACTGGCTTTCCTTTTCTTCGCTCAAGATATGCGGACTGACTTTTTCGAGCGCGCCTTTTTTTCCCGCGCGAACAGACTTTTCTTCTGGGACGCACCTTTTGAGGATTCGTCACGTTGCGCCTCTTTACATGATTTCTCGGGAAATGAAAAACTTTCGTCGAGCTCCTTTTCAAAAGGCGAGATCGGCCCATCGGAATTCGGCCGAGCGCACCGCAGGGGCCATAAATAATTCCGAATGTTGGGCCCCCATAAGTCAGGTAGATTCCTTCTGCGCTGTTTGGATCGCGGTGGTTTCCAAAGTCACGCCCCGCCAATGCCTCGGGGGAGGGTGTATGGGAAAATATACTTTGCTACAGGTGCAATAATTTTTTCGTCCGCGACATCTTTATTATCCGATCCCCAAAATAATCCGATATTCATTTTTATCATATCCCGTATACTTCATTTGCGCTCACCACTTTTTTCCAAAATTAATCATATATATTTCAGAGTGTATATACTATATTCAACAAATTCAATATTTTATAATCGCTGAATAATCACTTATTATCCATTGTACACAACTTGACGAATTCAAAAACAACAAACAAACATATATCTATCCACAAGGATGTGCAGCTCGTGTAATAAATATAAGATTTTCTTCTTTTTTTTGAAATTGAAAAAAATGAAGGATTGTTGATACGTAGCAGTATATGAAAAACATAATTTACAGGTAACTTTTCCAAAGCCCGCATAAATCTTTTCACAATGTAATCACGCACCAAATAATCTTGAACATAATTCACGTGTATTCAGCGACTTTGGAAGCTCTGTCGTAAGCTGCACGCAAGCGGATGTATCGACGCGGAACGACAGAAAACGATATATACGCGCGTGTTGCTTACGTGCAGCAACATTAACAAAATTAACGGTTTCAAACAACTTTTCATCTAAATTTGCGACATTGACATTGAATCTTAAGTGCTATTCAAGTGCACGGAAAGAAATAACCCACTAAATTTTACTGTGAATCCCAGTAAACTTGTGACCGAATCGTATTTGATGATAATAAATCAAATTCCAATGAAAAAGAACGATTTTTAGTTCAAAAAATACTCAATACATAGTAAAATTTGCATAAAATCCACATAAAAATTACTAG